>NDGM011133246.1:879-26850 GCA_002564305.1 Octomys mimax | reverse complement strand
AAAAAAAAAAAAAAAGAAAAGAAAGAAAGAAAGAACAGTAGCCCTAGGTACCATGTTCTGTTTCAGGGTGCAAGGATGGGGGTAGGGAGCAGGACTGATTTCTAGAGGCCCCTGAACAGCCTCTGCAACAAGGATCCCGAGTAGGAGGAAAACTTCAGGAAAATTCTGAGAGCAGTACCCAGGTCCTCTTCATTCTCACTACTCAGAATGTGCTCTATAAAGCGACACAATATTGTCACCAAGCACTTGTTAGGAATGAGAGTCTAAGGTCCCATCCCTGACTGGATAAAACAGGGTGTGCATTTTAATAGGGGTCCTCATTCTTAGCATATATCTGAGATCAGGAAGCGAAAGGCTCTGGGCCAGCTCGAAAGCATGCTTTCCATCTGAGAGGGTCTGTGAAGGGAAGAGGAGGCGCTCGGGGTCCCTGCAGTGGCTAGGGATGGGTGGCCCTGCAGAAGGGCAAGGCAGTGGGATGCCTTCTGTGGCGTGCTAGTTTCCACTGGCATCAGTCAACGTGTCGGGGGTTGGTTGGTTTCCAGAGAGACCCAGCTTGTTCTCATAGGCCTCACAGGTCAGTGGAAGAGACAGGCCTGCCTCAGTAATCATACAAATAAGTACATGAATGTGACAGACTGAGTCAGGGCAGGCAAACCCTGGTGCATGCATATTTCTATGAATGTGAATACAATCAGGTACTGAAGTAAAGCTTTATCTCAGCAAGGCTTTCTCAGGAGGAGGTGATAGCTGAGCCATGCTCTGAAGGCTGAATATATTTAAAACAGAGACTGGAGCAATGGCATTCTAGGCTGGTATGCCCAGAAGAAATATGCATGCCACATATGGAATTTAATATCTTCTGGTAGCCATAATTTAACCAGATATCTGTTGTCTGCCCAAATATATGCAAAATATTATCTTTTTAAAATGTAATCAACATAAAAAAATTTGAGAGATCTTTCACATTTTTTAAAACCAAAGTTTTATTTATTTATTTATTTTTTGAGATAGTCTTGGTATATAATTGAAGCTAGCCTCAAACTCAGTATATAACTCATGCTAGCCTTGAACTTGCGATCTTACTGCCTCAGTCTCTCAAGCCCTGAGAACATATGTGTGTACTACCATGCCAAGCTTAAACTAATGCTTAACATTTCCCTTGTACTTTTACATTTATGGCATAACTTAATTTGAATGTTACATTTTCACTAGAAATTCTTGACCTATATGTAGACTTCATAAAACTTAAGGATAAAATAGAAATCTTCATATCCAAGTTATTTTAAGAATATTTAATTTTTCCAATAACTGAATTGAATATTTTTTAAATTTTATTTTTATTTATTTATTTATTTATTTTGCGGAACCGGGGTTAAATTTTAAATTTAAAGTAGCATTAAAAATTCAGTTCTTGGGGCCAGCAAGATAGCTCAGCGGTCTAAAGCACCTGCTTAGGCAAGCTTAGGCAAGTGCACAGGAACCTTGGTTAGATTGCAGCACCACATGCTGGGTCAGCCCGGTCTCCAGGATGGGCTGAGCTGGCCACAAAACAAAAACAAAAAAAAAATTAAAATTCAATTCCTCAGTTACACACTCATTGTAGTTCCAGTGTTTAGAAGGCACTTGTGGCTAGTGAACACTGCATTAGGCAGCACAGTCCTGTCTAACGTCTTGGATCCCAAGACACAACACATGCAAGTGTCCTGCTGCAGAAAGGGCCTTTGTGGTAAGGGAATGAAAGAAGGGCAATACAGCGGGACCTACTGGAGTGCAGGTGAAGTGAGCTGATGCTCGGAAGGCCCTCTGCAGCTGAGCTTTTATTCTCAGAGCCATGAAGGCTGCTGAAGGGTTGTAAGCAACAGGCCAACATGACTAGGGTTGTCCTTTGCAAGATCATGTTGAGGGGCTGGAGAGATAGCTCAGTAGAATAAGTGCTTGCCTGGCAAGCTCAAGGTCCTGAGTTCAATCCCGAGTATAAATAAATAAATAAATAAGATCAGGTATACAGGATTGAAGGCAAATTGAAAAGAAGCTGATAAGGAGGCTAATGCTGGTATCCAGGTAGTGAAAGGCATTGAAGGCTTAGACCAGGTGTCATGAAGATGGAGCTAAGTGGACTCAAAGTTACTTGGAGAATAAGGCTGAAAGTTTGGTGATGAGCTGGCTACGGATGAGGGAAGGAAGGAAGGGAGAGATAGTGATCAAAGGCAAAACCCTTGTTTCTGTCTTAAACACCTAGACGGATGATGGATGCAGAAAGGGGAAGCCCATGAGGAAGACCAGTTTGGGAGAAGGAAGAAGATAAATTTGGCTTTGATCATGTTGAGTTTGCAGTACCTCTGAGACTTCCAGGTAAAGAAGATGAGCAGACACCACCTAGTCCTAAACAGAGGTCTAGAGGGCACTGGGGATTCAGGCAGGAGTACACACTGGTGTGGAGAAGATCCCTGGTGCCGTGGGTTTGGAAGAGTATCACTATCAAGAGAGCTCTGTTTGAAGCAAGGGCCCGACTCTGTGGCCTTCCAGATAGGAGAACCAGATCCCAGAAGATCTTCTGGTAAAGAAGTCAGAGCAGGGACAGGCAGAAGGAAACCTGGAGACGAGGGAGTGTCAGATGGTACCTGCAAGATAGTGGGGGAGATAAAAAAGGACCAGACTTTGTCTAAGAAAAGGGAAGAGAAACTCCACAGAGACTAGAGAGAGAGAGGGGTTAAGTGAGTTGCTTTTTGGGGTTTTGTTTTGTTTTCTTGTACTGGGAATTGAACTCAGGACCTTGTGCTTGCCAGGCAGGTGCCATGTGTTTTGTTTTGTTTTGTAGGTAGGAAGGACTTGAGAATGTCTAAAAGCTTTTGGGAAGAGTGCTGTGAAGACAAAGAAATATAAAGGAGACAAGTGGACTCAGTTCGGGAGAGGTAGATAACTCTAGAGGGACAAGGAAAGAGTGACACAGGTCTGAGAAGGCTGGCAGGTGGGGCTGTCTTATGTCTGTGCACCTGCTCCCCTGCAGGTGTCGATTTGTCCACACCTGTGATCCCCTTTGCTGCTGGTTTGAATTTGGAGCCTGGGAGACCTCCTCTTACCTTTCCCCTTCTCCCTAACTTAGCCTCTATCTTTGCCAGTCACTCTTCCTGTGCTGTTTTTTACCCCCTTTCTTTGCCTCCCTGTTTCTATCTTTGCCTTGGTCCCACTCTTTGTCACACTACCCCTCTCTGTTCCCATGACAGGCTCGAAGTTCTTTTATCATTGTTTCTGTCTTTCTCTCTCTTCTAGTACCACTCCTCCGTCTATGTCTAGACTGTTTCTGGTTCTGATTGTTCCAGTCTCCCAGATCCTTAGGCAAATTCAACTGTGGCCACAGACCAACAACCTTGGCCTCACCTGGGAGCTTGCTAAAAGTGCAGGCTCGCTGGCCCCACGCAGAGAAAGAATTTGAATCTGCCTTGTAACAAGACCCCCTAGACTCTTGTATTTAGTCAACAATGAGAAGCCCTGCCAAAAGCTTGCTTCTTAAACAACTTCCAAACAAGTGTCCAGAAGCTCAGCAGCATCCAGGAATGAGCTGGGGCCTCCTGGCCTCCTGAGCCCTTTGGTGATACTCTGAGCTGCTCCTCTTCTCTGCTTCACCTCCTTGAACCCCAAGAAGCTGCCCCTGGGGCTCCCGGCAGCTCAGAGAAGGAGGATGTGAGCCCACTGAAGCACACTCCACACCTCAGCTTCCACATCCGGGAAGATGTGGAAATTTCATCTGGCCAGAAGAAATTCTGCTACTGGTACCTTGGAGGCTCCCAGGTGCCCCCAGGCCACCCTTGCATCTGGTGGATGAGCCCCCACACCTACACTGTCTCTCCCTTTATCAATTTTTGAGCTGGAGTGTAGGCTTCATAATGTGGGGCATTTACCTGCTCACTGCTCTCAAAGCATCCCACCTGAGGCAGAGACCAGAAGGGCAGGGAGCAGCCAGAGCTAGGCCACAAATCAAACTTTGTGCTTTGGGGGGATGAGTGGTGGAGAGAGGAAGTCTATCTATGTCAGGGTGTAGTGTTGTGTAACTGCATCTAGGTTTAGACACCAACATGTGATTATGTTTGGTCTTTACTTGCCCACATTGTTGTTTGTAAAATGTTAGCTTTTTCCTCTACAGGGTCAGAGACTCGCCCAGACTAACACATTTCTGGCCACACAACCCAGTTCCAGCTCTGGTATGTTTCAGACCAAGTCTCCAGAGTATGGCTTTGTTTTCCATTTCACTATTTTAGGCGATGAGGTTCTGTTTTCTGGATTTGTTTTTTAACTGGAGATTCCCTCCCCCCTCCTCTGTTTGTTTGGTTTGGTTTAGAATGATTGTGAGGGGATTCAGGGGAAGGGTCAGCTTCTTGGGCCTCGCTCCAAGTCCCTGACGTACAGCCAGTATCCCCAGGTGATGGTTCTTTGCTTCTCACTCCTCTAGCTTTGGCCCCGACAACTTTTAACGTGAACATCTTAGTGAATGGCTCTTAGGAAGGGAAAAAACAAGCAGGGAGACCAGGTTGCACTTTGCATGGGACTAACCGGATTCACTGAAAAGGGTAGGGCCTAAGCACCGCTTGGGCCCAGTGAGCAAGAACAAAGGCCTAGTTATAGAGGGGTGAAGAAGATCTGAAGAACAGATGCCTAAGGGGATGCTGAGACCTAGCATACCAGAGCTGGGTGCACCTGCTTTGGTGTGGTGTCCCTGCCCGTGTTCCCAAGGGAGAGCACTAACTCTGGGTGAAGAATAAACAAGGCTTGGCTGGAGGCTTGGATGGGGCTACTCCAGCACTGAGTTAGAGACGTGCATTACATAGACTCTTGGATGAGCTAGCAGAGCCTGGGATGCTGGGAAAGCTAGTAAACCTGAGCCCCTGCCTTTCTTTGGCGCTCCTAGCGGGCTGGTGGCCACACTGATGAGAGGCTCCTGCCATGGCTGGAGAGTGGCTTGTGTTGTACTCTAGAGTCTTCCAGATCTTAAGTAGGAAGTTGCGAAACAGAACTACATTTTGAAAGAGAAAGTATGTGAAAAATGGTTCCTCCCTCGCCTGTTTGTTCTCCTGGGGCTTGGTGCAGGGAGGTGGGTGAGATGGATTTCTGGCCAGACTCTGCCTGAGGTGGGGAAAGGGCAGAGCTCAGTCCCCAGGGCTCTTCAGGTGAGCCTCCAGCAGCTCCAGCCTTTGGCTATTGATTACTATTACTGGGATGCACTTTTTCCATCTGCTGGGAATCAGCCTGGTCCCTGAAGAAGGCCAGCACCTTCTGCTGGCTATTTCTTCTCTTAAAAGGGCTGCCTTTGGAGGCCTCACATGGGCTGCTGATTGAACTCTTGAAATGTCTTCAGGTTGAGCCAGGTCTGTCCATAAAATAGGAGGCATTTTGGCAGTTCCAAGGCTCCTGGCGCCCAGTCTTGGCCACCGCCTGGCTGTCTCCCTCAAGGAGCTGGAGTGGGCCTCCTGCCAATGTGCTTCCCTGGGAAACATGGAAGTGAGTTAAAGTCAACAATGAGTTTGTCTCCAAAAGGAATAAGCCTAAGCTGGCAGCCTCGGGCAGGGGAACAGGAGGAGGGGAAACAGGGACTGGGGGCAGAACAGGAGGTTAGGTGGTGCTGGAGCAGCCAGAGCAAATCCAAATCTGTCGAGCAACTAGAGGCACAAGGAACAACAGGAATGCTTTCCCAGGCAAGCCCTGGAATGCTTGCCTGGCAGAAGTGGCCAGAAGGGTATCACAGTGCCAGGGACCATGGGAAACATTGAAGGATTGCGGGCTGGAGAAAGATGAATGGAAGGGTGGGTGCGTGGATGGGTCAGTGAGCTGTGGCTCTGCTGGCCCATGCCTGTCTCATGGGCACAAGAGGGTGGCTACTTGGGCATCAGAATGCCACGGTCTCATTTTGGAGGATTGGAAGGGAGAAGACAGGGTATTGTGGTGAAGGGACAAGCAGGTTCACTATTGCTGCTGAACCCAAATTTTACTTGTTTTTAATTTTAATTTTTTTGGCAGCAGAGGCTGGCCTCAAACTTGTGTGCTACTATTCCCAGCTTTTATTTTTTATTTTTTAGTCTTTTGACATGAGGTCTTAGTATATAGGCCCTAGGCCAGCCTGGAACTCACAGGTGCTTCAAACTGGCCTTGAAATTGCAATACTCCTGACTCAGGCTCTCAGATGCTGAGATTACAGGTGTGTGCTACCATGCCCAACAGAACTTAACATCTTCATTTGAACATCTCTGCTTGTTAGATTCCTCTCTAAGGGCCTTACAAGTGAGTGAGAGTCCCTGATTGTGCCAGGATCTCACATGCATGCTCCTCGATGTCCTTTCTGAAGGGCATTGGACGGAAGCACTGTGGGGCCAGCTGGAGCTGAAGACACCTCTCTGTGGCACTGGTAGACAGTCCCAGCCTGCCAGCCAGCTCCAAGGCTCAGCATGAAGGAGGACAACTACTCCTCCCTCCTTTGGAGAAGCCTGATAAAAACTGTTTGCGCCAGTTTGAGATACATATAACCCATCTGGCTCAGACCTTGGAGATACCTCAGAGACTTGGAGATCCTAGCAGCAATTGCCTTGAATATATACTTGGCCTTTCTCCCAAGGGCAAGACCATGACTGATAAATGGTGCTTGATTTCTCTGGTGCCCTCACATTGGTTCTCACAGCACATTGTACTGTATGAGGTATTTGCCTACCACGCATATTTACAATTCTTTTCCTGCCACCAAATCAACAAAACGTCCACAGACATTGCATCTCGGTTTCTCACAAGCACATTCTCACTGCATTCCCATGGTTTACCCTTCTCCTCCTGTTTCTCCCCCTGTCTCCCACCCTCCCTCCCTACCTCCCTCTCTTCTTTTCCCGAGCCTGCTTTGTCCTGCTGATCCTTCTGATCCTCTCCATCCTGGCTGGCTGTGGCTTGTCTGCTGTCCTGGACAGTCTTTACTGCCTCCTTCACCACCAGCCTTTTCCCTTATCTGTTTTCCTTTTGGACAGCTGCAAGTTCTTCAAGGCCATGGCTTGCCCAGGGTATCTAACCAACGGCGTTTGCTTTTTGCTCTAACTGGGTAGGTGTTGAATGGATGAATAAGAGTGAATGAATGAAAAGGTCCTGCTTGAACGCCCTGCCCATATTGTCCCTAGAAGGGAGAGTTATCAATGTTGCTTACTCCCATTTTCTCCTGAGAGGAAAACTTAGGCTAGCATCAAAGATCATTGGAACACAGGGCCAAAAATAACCTGGCCTCGAGCTCCTTGTCACTTAGCCACCACTACTTAGGACAATCCAGCTTTCCAGGGACATGTCCTGCCTATCCTGACCCTGGCCCATCCCTCGTGTCTTCTTCTCAGAATGACATACTATACCCAGTACAAAAGGACTTTCACACTTCAGTGCTCATGTGCATGCTATTCTCTCCCCTACAAGTGCCTCCTCCACACTTGTTTGTTCATCTTCTACTTATATAAATACCCAGGGTGACTCACTTTCCTCTTGAAGCCCCCACTCCCGTGTTTCTGTAGGCAACCATGTACCTTTATCACATCTGTGTGTGCCTACTAGCTGAATGTCCATGCTAGAGAGCAGGGTATCTGTTACTAAAGTTCCTGCCTTTCCTACACATCCTGAGGCTTTGGCTATGGCTAGAAACATACCACAGTGGCAAGCATTTCTATAGCATGGATGCTAGTCCAAGCTTTTTATTTGCAGTGCTTCATTTAATCCCTTGGTGCAGTCTTTTAAAGTGTATATTGTTATGCCTCTTTCACAGATGAAGAAACTGAGGCCAGAGGGCTGAAAGGAGGTATCCAAGGGCCCAGCTTATAAATGGTGAGGTAGGGTGGGAACCGGAGCCATCTGGTTCCCATAGCATCTAATTAGTGGCAAAACTGGTGTCTGGCAGATTCTTTTCCTCTCCTGAGCGTCACGACATCCAGCCTGTTCAGCACCTCACTCACTTGCTGGCAGAGGGGCTCCAGGGTCCAGGTTATGCATACTTGCCAACAGTGCCACCAAGCCCACAGGGCTCTCCCCAGCCTGGCCTTGCCCCTTGGGCTTGTCACCAGTGCCCATTGCTTGCAAAGCTGTGCAGAACCACTTTACCGCCACCACAGCTTCCAGGTCCTGCCCTGCAATCTGCCTCACCTTGTTCCTCATGCCATGCATACCAGGTGCACCCCCTGTGAACTCCAGACCCCCAGAACTACATGGGCAAAGCGAAGGGCCTCTTCCCTCTACCTTGTATCGAGCTTTGACTCAACATCACCAAGGGAGTCCCCCAGAGACTCTGAGTAAAGGGACACCTTGGGTTCCTGCTTGAAGCCTCTGGGGAATCAAAAATCAAAACTGAACTAAACAAATCACAGGACTCTGATAAGGTGCTAACAGATCAGTCCTGCTTCCCTGCTTCCATTTGTCCTCCAAGGAGGGCTCTCTCTACACCCCCCATGAAATGTCCTCCTCTGGAGAGAGCCCTCTGCCGGCCTATTAAAACAACAGCTACACTCAGATATGCAGAGGGCCTCATTGTTTGAATCTCCAGGGCAGAAAAAAATGGAATATCCACATTGGGACAGGCAACATTGACTCCCAGAGAGCAGTGGCAACCAGAGAGTCAGGGGACAGTTCCCTGCCTACTTGGTGCCCCCTACAACACGGCTTGTGGGCAAGCTTCTGTAAAGGTCCAGGGAGAATTTTAGGCTTCAAGGGTCACATGTCACCTGCTGCAGCAATTCCATTTCTCTCTCACAGGGTAAAATCCATCACGGTCATTTATAAGTGCCTTTGTTCCAATAAAACTTTATTAACTCTGAAATTTTAATTTCTTGTCACTTTCTCTCTTTTTCTGTAATCTTTGATTTATCTATTTGGTACAGGATCTCACTATGCAGCCCAGACTCATAGTGATCCTCCTGTCTTAGCCTCCCCAGAGCTGGGATTCCAGGCATGTGTCACCACGCCAGGTTTCAGTGGCTGGAGCTGGCATGGCATGTGGTACTGGGGATCAAACCCAGGTCCTTGCACTTGCCAGGCAGACATTTAGCCACCACGCTATCTCCTCAGCCCTTCTTGTCACTTTCATGTGTCACAAATATTGTTTTTCTTTTTCTTTTTCTCAACCATTTAAGAATATTAAGCCCGTTCTTTGTTCTTAGGTCTTACTAAAACAGGCAGTGGTAGGATTTGACCAACAGGCTCAGTCTGTCTAGCCCAGTGCTGGGAGGTAAGCTGCTTGCTTCTGCTTGGTTCTGTGCCTGCCTTTGCTTATGTATTCATAGAGTGGGGCAGGAACTGTAGAAACTGTAGTCCCCAGGTCCTGGGCATAGAGGCAAGGTGTCCCAGGGACTTGCCAGCCTCTAGCTGGAAGCAACAGTGAAACTCTCAAATCGCTCCAATAGATGTTCAGATCAACAAGATTTCCCTATTCTGGGTTGCACATTGTGTTAAGACAATTGTGTTTTCAAAGACAATGGCGTGCTAGTCTTAACTTTTTCTAATCAGGGCTTTAAGAAGGACACAATAATGTCTTAACCCATTCTTCCTCTGCTGTTTTAAGAAGGTCTTCACTCTACCTTTCTTCCACACTTTGGCCTACATTATCCAATTTTGTTCCCAGTCTAGAAGCCTGGGATGCTGTCCAGTGTCTTGCTGGCTAGAAGCTGCCCCTAGGGCAACACTGGCCTTCTGGTAGAGCTCCCCCTGACACACTGGTTTTAGAAGTTGACTTTTCAGATTCTTTAACGTGACCTTATTCTTCTGGAAACAATCCAAAGGACCTGGTTAACATTTTTAAAAAGTGTTTTCCTAAGGAAAAAGGAGGAGGTGGGCAGATGAGGGAGTAAAGAATTACACAAAGATTTAGTCTGACGGCTTAAAAATCAAAAGGATCATAGGACAGATAGATATCAAGTATAATAAGAAACACACCGATCCTGGATAGATGACTTAATATGGGCCCTGCAGCCTCCTTGGAGCTTAAACAATTACCTACAATTTGGAATTATGCTTTAAATTCCCACATCACTGTGTGTTCTGGATGCAGTTCTCATGACACAGCCAGCAACCTTGAGTTATCTAAACCAGGCTGAAAATTAGAGACTATTAACAGCATACTGTAAAAGTGCTTCTCAGATCTTTTGTTAAGCAGAATATGCTGAGTACCACAAGGATCCAGTGCTAGGGAAAAAACAAAAGGCTGCTGGTTATTTTTCCAAAACTTAATCTAGGAATCTTTTTGAAGAGCTCCTTACCCAGCGGTGAGATGAATGCCAGGACTAACGCAGAGTATGTTCTTCCCACTTACAGCTGGTAACCAGAGACATCAAAAGAAAAGTTTCTTAAGGTTCCTAGAGATGTCTCAGTCACTTTTCATAGCTAGTCAGTTTGCCAGCTTGTTATATCCTTATTAAAAAAAACTTCCCAGGCAATCTAGATTGAAAACTGACAGTGATTTGGCCAGGGAAGCCCCAATTTAACACACCTTATATTTTTATACTTCCTGATAAACTTTTGGGAGCATATCACCAAGGACTCTCTCCTTTGATTTTCTACAAATGGAACAAAACAACAAAACCCTAAAGTCTTATTTTGAGACCTTCTCTGTTCTTCCAGGGTCCAGAGCCCCCCACTTGAGTGCCAGGTCTTTTAGTGGCTGCCACTCCAACTCATGGTTCCAGCAGCCAGGGGTCAAAGCATTCTAGACTCGCCAGACCCAAGGGGAAGCATAAACCAACAAGCTGGCACTAATTAAGAGCTAATGGCCTTACAATGGAGATTGCCAAAGGATAATGACCCTGGCTGCAGCACGAATATTAAGCCACTTGGGGCACAGCCAAGACATATATTTTCAGAAAGTATTAAACCTCACTGCAGCCTTCCTCACCCCAGTTCTGCTGGAAAAACGAGAGGATGTTAAAGTAGGTAAGGAAGACGCTGGATTCTCCAGAGTGCCTTGTGGTCTGTCGGTCTGAAAGCTTCAGGGACACCTTTTGGAGAAGACTTTTTGCTTTTCAGATTTCAATCTTTCCCCAGTGATACACAAGAATCACTGGGGGGTTGGGCATGGAGCTTGACAGTGGAGAGCTTGCCTAGCACGCGAGGCCCTAAGTTCCAGCCCCAGCATGGAAAAAGAAATCACTACAATGTAGGTCTTCTTGGCTCTATCCCCAGGGAGGTTGTCTTTGGAAGCACTGGGGTGAAGCCCAGTAGCTTGCATTTGCAACCAGTTCCCCTAAGGAGACTATGATGCTGGTGGCGCTCAGACCATGATCTGAAAAATGCTATTTTAGAATCTGCTGTGGTTTGTCACTCAGTCCCAGTGACAAAACTTTTATAGTTTGAAGATGCAAGTGAGACCACGAGTCTCTGCCTGCTACAAAGATACCAGGGCCAGACATGGCACAGGGCTGTTTCACAAAGGTAATGTTTTCATCCAGTATCTATTGGGCTCTTTCCACTTACATAGACCTTGGTTACTAGGAGCAAGGCTGCGGGGAGCTAACCATGGGTCTGGACAAGAAGAGGAAGCGGCCCATCTTCCCAGTGTATACCACATCTTCAACGCCTCCAGCACTATAACACTGTCCTTCTGCAGTCTTGCAGAGAAGTTAAATTATTCCGTTTGTTCTGAAGCTGAGGAATCAATGCCTGGAGGTGTCTCACATTCTTTGGTTACAAGAATGTTAAAACAAACAAAACTAAACAACAAGCCAGGAGTGGCAGCAGCGCACACCTATAATCACAGTCCCAGGAAGGCTGAGGCAGGAGGATTATTGCAAATTCAAAATCAGCCTGGGCTACAAAGTGAGCTCAAAGCCAGCCGGAACTGCATAGCATGGCCCTGTCTCAAAAAGACCAAAAAGGACTGGTGAGATAGCTCAGTGGACTAAGCGTCTGCTTTGGCAAGAGCAGGAGCCAGGTTTCAATCCCCAGTACCGAATGCTGGGCTGGCCCCACCCTGGGACATGCTGAGACTGACACTTGATGTGGTGGCACATGCCTGTAATCCCAGCACTCGGGGAGTGGGGGTACTGAAAACAGGAGGATCACTACAAGTCCCATCTGTGTAGTGAGGCCCTGTACCAAATACATAAAAAGTTAAAAAAAAAAAAAAAAAAAAAAAGGAAAACCAAAACCACAACAACAAACACACAGAGAGTGAGAAAAACTGGGAGTGGTGTCCCTTACCTATAATCCCTGTACTCTGAGAGGCTAAGGCAGGAGGATGGCAAGTTCCAGCTCCAGCTCAGCCTGTGTAATTTAGTGAGACTCTCAAAATTTAAAAAAAGGGTCAGTGACTTAGCTCAGTGGAAGGGCTCTAGGTTCAATCAGTACTGTGGGGCGGGTTGGGGGGAGTGCTCTGAAAATGGTCCCTGTAAATTACTATGCTAAGGACGGCAAGCAAACCAAACCAGTCATCCATCTAACTCAATCACATTTTAAAACTTTGGGACAGTATCTTTCAAAGTTAGCTAGGCTAGCCTCAAAATTGCAACCTTTCAACCTCTCAAGTAGCTGGGGTTGTAGGCATGCATCACCAGGCCTGGCTAGATCGGGCTTTTTATCTGCTGGTGCAACTGAGGTTGGTTATAAAAATAGATGGCAAGTTTGAATGATAAACGTAAGCAAACTATGAGAACAGGAGAGAAACAACCCATCATATCATCTGGGAAAATGAAACTCCTTGGCAAGACTTCACAACAGCCTGATTCAAAATTTCATAATGAAATTATGTCTCTGATCAAAGCCTGTATGAGCTCATGGGCTGATTTTTGCCATTTGTGTTTATTCTGGTTTGCACCAAGTTGAGGCATCAGAAACACATTAACCTTCTCTCTGGGAAGAGGCTATTGTACCCTCATTTGGGGGATTAAAAGGACAGTGTGGGACAGAAGAGGACATCTTCAGAACCTCACCGAGCATCAAGCTTTCTCTGGGTAGACCTCAGAGTTTGCTTAGACACATGTTGGGGGGCAGCACCTTGCTAGCAAAACTGCATTTAAACTCAGAACACTTGCCCTTAGGACAACAAAAGGGAAAGTCAAGAAGAAGAAGCAGGGCTGGGGATATAGCTCAGCAGCAAGCCTGGCAAGAAGAGGGTCCTGCATTCCATTCCTAGTCCCCTGCCCCCTCAACAAAAAAAGAAGAGAAAGAGGGTACAACCAACTCTCATCTAGGACATGGCCTACTTTTGCTCTGGAAAAAAAATGTTTATTTCAGAGTCAGAGAAATGCTCCATCAACCACACCTCAATTAGAGTACCTAATTTTCTAACAAGTTGTTTTCTGAGACGAAGCTATCCTTCTTCCCACTAGACCATATCTTCTCAGGCCTACCCTGAGATCAAAGTGGGGGAATTTATAACAACTTGAGGTACCACAATAGGGGGACTCTCCCTGGTTGATACATTGGCCTCTAGAAGCTCTATTTTGGCTACTCACAGAGACAGCTGAGTCTTGGTACCCGGCTTTGCCCTTGGGACAAGAGGCTTCCCCTTCTCTTCTTTCTTATTCAGCTAATGAATATCTATTGAGTCCTTGCTTTGTTTCAGGAGCTTTTTCTAATTTTCAAGGAAACAGCAGCGGACAAGTTTGCACAGTTTCTACTCTCAAAAAGCTTACAATTTTAGCTTTGAGGAAGCAGCCAACAAACTTGCAAATAAGATCATTTCAGCAAGTGATAAGTGTCATGAAGTAAATAAAATTATGTGGGCTGGGGAGGTGGCTCAATGGAATAAGTGCTTCCCTGGCAAGCACAGGGGCCTGAGTTCAATCCCTGGTTCTGCAAAAAAAAATTATGCAACAGAATAACAGTGAAAGGTAAGAGGTCGTTGATTTTTTTTTTTAAACAATCTTTTATTGGACTGAGGAGATAGCTCAGTGTTCAAAGGTGTGACTGAGATTCCAGGGCCAGCGTGGCATGCGGTACCGGGGGATCGAACTGGGGTCCTTGTGCTTGCCAGGGAGGTGCTTCGACTGCTGTGCTATTTCTTCTTATTTTTTTTTTAAGGAAGTCATCGATTTAGGCATATTAGACAAAGAAGACTTCTCTCAGTAAGGAGGGTTGCAATATAAAATACAGGACATATAGTTCAATCATTGTTTAACAATGAATAATTTTTTAGTGTGTCCCAGGCAATATTAGAGATATACTATACTAGGACATTTGCAAATTCTTGCGCTCTTACCGGTAAATAACACTTGAGCTAAGTACTGAGTGACAGAAGAAGCTTGCTGTGCTTCAGGGAAAGAGTGATCCAGGCAGAGAGAACGTGCGAAATAATTGTCAGAGGAAGATACTGATGATGTCAGATAAAGAGACCGGGGCCACATCACAAAATCCTGTAGAGAAGGCAGGGAGTTTGAATCAATCTCTCTAAAAGTGATGCTAAGGCGTAGAAGCCAAGTAAGCTATGAGACCAGTAGAGGTCTCCCCCGCCCCTTTTTTGCGGTGCTGGGATCGAACCCTTGGCCTCCCTCACGCTGAGCATGCGTTGTACCACGGAACTACACCCCGCAACCAAGACTTGTGCGGAAGAAGGCATGTTCTGATGATTGGCTGTTGTGTGCTCTGCCACTTTTGGAAGGGTTTAGGGGAAAAATTCAGAAGATAATTAAGTTTGTGCCACTGGCTTGAAAGAGGCTTTTTATTAGGGGGTGGACCCAACTACAAGTTTTGGGCGGCGCATCTAGGGTAACTGAGAGGTTGCTACGGAGGGGCGGCTTGGCGGTTGCTAAGGCGGAGGAGGGCGGAGCAGGACCCTGGGCATCTGTTAAACTGCAGGGGCGGGGGCGGAACAAAACAGATGGAGGCGGAGCCAGGAGGGTGGAGGCGGAGCCAGGAGGGTGGAGGCGGGGCCAGTAGGGTGGAGGCGGAGCCAGGAGGGTGGAGGCGGAGCCAGGAGAGCGGCGGCGTGCGCCGCGAGCTCGCCGGAAGTCGTGAGGGGGCGGGACGGGCGCGAGCGGAAGTGAGGTGTTCGTGCGCTCGGGCCCACGCGGGGGAGCTTGGCTGGGCCTGGGAAGTGGCGAACTCGTGTACTCCGTGAGCCCGAACGGTCATTGTCCCGTCGCCAAGATGGTGAAGCCCAAGTACAAGGGACGGAGCACCATCAACCCCTCCAAGGCCAGCACCAACCCGGGTACGGGCTGCGGCGTTCGGCGCGGGTGGAGTTTCGAGGAAGCCGGGGGAGAGGCCCCGGAGGCCCGCGGGGTGGGGCGCCCGAGCGGGTGCGCGCGGAGTCACCTCGGCGGAGTGGCTGTCGCCGGTGGACGGGACAGAAGAAGGAACGCTGCGGTGTTTTCTCCACGCGGGCACACTCGGAGGCCGGCGCCCCGCAGGCCACGGCGGAGTCACTTGGTCTCAAGTCGGGGAGCGAACCACTCAGGCCTGGGGCAGCCCAGGGCCCTCCTCCGTTGCGCGACGCAGAGAAGTCACGTTAAGAGTGCCGTGGGCAGACCCAGTGGGGCTTTGACACTTGTCTACTTTCTTGTCACGTTAGCGTCGACCATTTAAACGAAAAGGGTTTGGTCCCAGAAATCATCCCGTTCAGCAGAGTGCATAGAAAACCTTATAAATAAATGTGGCCATTTAGTCACAGTTGTTTTTGGAGTTGTGCATAAATTTTGGCAAGGTCCCACCTACAGGATGAACAACAGGTTTAGTTAGGAACTTTGTTTTTAAATACGGCCTAGAAGGTTTTGTTTTTTTTAACTTAATGCATGTTGAATGTTTTCCTGAATTGATAATAAATTAATCCAGTTTATGTAGACTGGAATTTCAGAATGTTAAGCCTGAGAAGACGCTCAGGTTAATTTTATTGAAACAACTGTACAAAATGAGCTTAGTGAGACTTAGTGACTTGTTACAGTTGGTGTGCATGGTGAATGGTGAGCCACCAGTCCTGTGACCAAAACGTTTTCTACTCCATCCCTTCAGGAACAGACAGGTGATTTGAAGGGTTGCCAAAGTGCGAATTTGACATCTTTTTTCCGAGATGGAAAGCAAGAATTGCTGCTTACTTTTTTGTGGAAGTATCCTAAAATCGCCATTAACGTCCTAATTAGGAAATTAACAAACTGGCACATTAAGAACATGTTTTAAAACTGTAGTCTCTGGTGAGTTTGATGGAGCAGGCCCTCAGTATTTGTTAAGCTGAGACAAAAGGAGTAAGAGATTTCGGGCAAATGCTTGTGTTGAAATTCTAGCTCTGCTGATTAGTAGCTGTGTACTTGGGGAATGTGTTTGACCCCTGAGCCTCCACTTGTATTCAACATGGGCATAATATATCTCAATGTGATTATTGTATGAATTAAATGAGAATACCACCTGTAGTATGGCTAGCACAGTGCAATATTTAGAGCTAAAAAGATTAATTTTTATACAATCCTATTGAAGATTAAGGATTGGATCAGCTTTCTCATGCCATGTAGTTTTGAGTAATTTGTTGAAGCAATTATATGCAGAGGGTAAAAACTTTGAGATAGTGCTGGGAATAAAGTTCAGTGACACAGTGCCTGCCTGGCAAGCATGAGGTCCTGAGTCTGATTCTTGGTACCAAAAGAAAGATTTTGAGGTAAGGTAGCAGCTTGCCTAGTTTGGATGAACTACTTGCTGCATTCTTGGCAGGGATCATACTTTGACTCGTTGGTTATTGAAGAGTATACTGTCTGCTTCTATTTCTAGATCGAGTACAGGGAGCAGGAGGCCAGAACATGAGGGACCGCGCTACCATCCGGCGCCTAAACATGTATAGGCAGAAGGAACGCAGGTGAGCATCAGGCATTGTTATTGTTACCCTCTTCCCATTCCTACTTGCTCTTGACTTGTAGCCAAGATTTGTTAAGCTTTTGATGCCCACACTCCCACCTTCTCCAAACAGGGCTGAAATATTTTCAGGTATCATTTTATGAGCGTTGTACGATCAGTACCATTACTTTTTGGCTAAAGGAATGAGTAGTGGTAGATGGTGAAATACTGACTTTCACAGTGCTCCCCGACAAGTAGAGGTCTTCTTTCTTGTTGTCTGGGTCTCCACAAATGGCACAATCTCAGAGGTAAATATCCATCAGATGAAATACAAAGCATATAGAACTAAGTTACAAAAAATTGACTATGGGTGCCAAATTTTAGATTAAAACACCAGCACTTGGATACTCATCCCAGTTCTGCGTTCTGCTGAAGCAGCCTCCATCCCAGGGACTAGCTGAGTGTGGTATTTTGCTGGCTGGTCTTAATTTGTTCAGTAATTAGATTCTTCATCTGTTCTAGAAGATACGTCTAAAACACAAATGTCAATGAACTTAATCTGCATTAGTCACCTACTTTGCAGTTTGTTTTAGAATTTTTGAGTTCCAGGATAAATCACTCTCTACTTAAAATTCATTTAAACCAGGCTTTAAAGAATTACCCAAAAACTCAAGTATGTGACTTTTTTTTTTTTAAAGCAAACAAACAGTAAATGGATTTTCAAACATCAGCATTGTTATTCATCTAGCAGAAATCATTACGTGCTCTGTTGCAAGAGGTTAAATGACTTTTGGGAAATCTGTTTCAAATGTAGAAGTACTTTTTGTTTATTGAAATCTGTATTTCATGATCATTTAAAGCCAAACAATAAAAAAAAAAGTCCTTTTGATGGAAAATGTATTCTGTAAGCCAAACTTAGCTCTTGCCTTTCTTCTGTCGTCAACCAAAATCTGTTATTTCCTCAATTTAGGAACAGTCGTGGTAAAGTGATTAAACCTCTGCAGTATCAATCAGCGGTGGCTTCTGGCACAGTGGCACGAGTAGAGCCAAATATTAAATGGTTTGGTAAGTTCCTTTTCCTTTGCTCTACAAAATGTATTACATAGAAAAGACTAGAATGTTTAAATGTCTAAAAGGCAAGAGTTCATTCAAAAAGGTGAGTGAAACTGTTGAGGATTAGAGGGAAAAAGGTAGTGAGTTTCATCAGTGTCTTCCTTTTGAAGAGAACTCATTTTTTTTTTTTTTAAATTCAGTCTTAATTGTAGACAAACTGTCTTAGGCAGATAAGACCATCTGTAGTGGCTAGCATTTGCAGACTTTGGAACCTTCACCCTTTAGTTTCTGGTTGCTGGGAGAGAGTACTGTTGAGAGGTGGCCATGTGGGCATGTTTATGCCTTTAGCTGGCAAAGTGGACATTGTTATCCATCGTCCCAGGAGTGAATGGAGGAGGTGCTTTGTCCTTTGGGACCATCCCCTTTCATTTGGGGATTGGTAACATATATGATGTCAGTGTTTGCCTGGTGTTTGGGGCAAGATAGCAACTTCCTTTGAATATCTTTTACAGAAAGATATTCCCTAAGCACTGCAACACAGACAAATGTCAAAGAAGGAACTAGGGGTGTAGCTCAATGGTAGAAGCAAGTAGAGCCCTGGGTTTAATCCCCAGTATCATCAAAGAAGTCAAAGAAGAATCATGGGGCCTTTAGCATGGGAGCTGGGTACTAGACTTCTAGAGCGAGAGAGCACTCAAATATGGAGTCAAGCTCTGGCATTTATGTGACTGTGGGTAAATTATTAAGTTTTTGTCTGTTCTCTCCTCTCTGAAATGAGAGTATTAGGGCCTAGTGGTACATACCTGTAATCCCAGGACTCAGGAGGCTGAGGTAGGAAAATCACTACAAGTTCATCTGGACTATATAATGAGACCCTGTCTCTAAATATATATATATAATTTATCTCCACACAGCATCTTATAAGTCTGTTGTACAGTGCTAAGCAGATGGTGAGTACAGTGTAAACTCTTAACTGCTGTCATCAGTGCTTTGATATTGCCTTTGTGATTCATCAGGCTCCTGGTTGGTTTCATTGGGATCTGTCATTTAGAGGGTATTCTTCAGGTTGTGTTTTAGGGCTTTGATTTATTCCCTCACAAGGATTTGATGGCTAACACTTCCTTCAAGCCGTCCTACCCTACAAATTACATCTGTGACTTTGGAGCTTCTTGAGCTTGACTGTACCAACTGGTCAGTAGTGACTGGCTCAGCTGTGTTCTGTGATGTTTCTTTTTCAGTTTTATTGAGTCAGGAAATTGGACTTGGAAATCTACTGAAACCCAAGTGTTGGTGGACTAGTTTATAGTGTATCAGGAGAGGCAGTTTTGATTTTTCTTAAGGTTTTTTTTTTTTATGTGTGTGCAGGTCTCACTATGCAGCTCGGACTTGTAGTAATTCTCCTGATTTCTGCCTCCTTAGTGCTGGGATTATAGGCGTGTGCCATCATGCCCAGACTCCATCACCAGCTCAGCACTCGCGGGGGCGGGGCCAGCGCAGCATGCGGTGCCAGGGATTGAACCCTGGCTCCTACACTTACCTAAGCAAGTGCCTAGTCCACTGAGCTATACCACTGGCCCTAGGAGAGGCAATTCTGGGGAATCTTTCTCTTAAGTTTGAAAATGGCTACAGGGAATGAAGATAAAAAGGCTTGGGTGGCTGAGAATAAACTAAAATCTTGCTTTTTTACTGGAGTAAAACCAGATTACTAAATAGCAACATTTTTTAATTTGTCACACAGGAAATACACGTGTGATTAAGCAGTCCTCATTGCAGAAATTTCAAGAGGAGATGGATATAGTTCTGAAGGATCCATACAAAGTTGTCATGAAGCAAAGCAAGTTACCTATGTCTCTCCTCCATGACCGAATCCAGCCTCATGTAAGATGTGGGACATCCTGGTGATGGAGCTTTTGGGGCACACTGCACATTTGTCTTTGTAAATTTTCTAAGTCTTCTCTTTTCACATTTCTTAGGGGGTCTCATTTTTAGAATGGATTGAGTTTTTCCAGGAAGGCATTACAGCATGGTGAATCAAAATAGGGGTTGTGGAATAAGAGTTGAATTTTAGTCATTTGTCTGTCTACCCTTAATTACATTTCTCCATGAGTTTTGACTTTCTACCTGTGAAGATAACCTCCTTCCTTGACTGTTAGTTACAGATGAAACACCGAAGCATTTGGCCTGTAGTAAGCTTGTAGCACACCAGCTTATAAGGGCTAAATAGATGATTGCTGTTAGTAATATGGTTTGAATCATGTATTTATTTTGGTAGGCAAATTTAACTGGTAGCTCTGTCACATACACTGTGGGAAAGTGTATCAAGTTGAAAGGAGTCTTGTAATGCTGCATGCTTGCCAGCTTTTGTGGATCTTTAGTTTTTTGGGTTTTTTTCTTAGAACACCCGGGTCTTACTACATAGTCCAGGCTGGCCTTGAACTCACTTATGTGGCCCAGGCTTGCCTTGAATTTCTGGCAGTCCTCCTGCCTCAACCTTCTGAGTGCTGGGATTACAGGTGTGCACCACCATACTCATCTATAGAGTCTTTTCACTGAAGGGAAAAGGTGTATTCAGAGCAGTTGTCAATGGCTTAAGGCTGAAGTACACCAAGAACTGAATTTGGCTGAACTGCAGTGACTTTTGCCTGGAACAAAGGCGTAGCCTTAATGTTTGCACATTTTTACTTGCATTGAATGTAATTCCCAGAAATGTAGCCAGCACATAGCTTCAGTTCCAGTATAGGGAGGGAGAACACTGACATGCACACATGGATTAAACAGTTCAAAGAAAAGTGTTTACTTGTAGAACAAAATAAAAACCAAGGCTTGGTTATTGCCTCAGGTTTTGTCAATTATGTTTTGTTTTATGATGGACTAGAAGAATGGCACCTATTAGTAGAAGGACTGTTTTCTTTCAGGGAAACACATGAGTGTAATTCGTGAACCACAGACAAGTTGCTCATTTCCCTTGTTCTCTTTGTCCATTCTCCCTAAAGCCGTCTTCTAAGCAATGCCTGAAACCTGTTTATGAGAAGAACAGAGAGGTTCTATTATGGATTTATTGCTTTGTTGCTTGTTCTAGTTGTTCATTGCTCCTAAAGTTCAGTGCTTGGATAGCTATCTGATCAGTAGGATGAAGGATCTGCAGCTCAGGAAGACAGTTCATGTTTTAATGCAGGAAAATAATTAAGAGTAGAATTAAATGTGGTAGATGCCTATAATCCCACCAATCAGGAGGATTGCTGCCTCGGCCACGTAGTGAATTCAAAGCTAGCCTGATCTACATAGTGAGACCCTATCTCAAAAAAAGAAGGGAGAGTAGAGGAATAGGGGGACAAAAAGAATAAAGTTATATAATGAATGTGATCATTATACCTAAAATGTACCAATAAACTTAATAACTTTTTTTTAAAAAAGCCAGCTATAGTGGTGCATGCCTAAAATCCCAGAACTCAAAAGGCTGAGGCAGGAGGATTGCCATGAATTTGAGGCCACCCTGGACTATGTTAACGTGTTCAAGGCCAAGGCCAGCCTAAACTACATAGTGAGACCCTGTCTCAACGGAAACTCAGAATAAAATGATAGGTAGGATTTGGCCTTGAAAATCCTTAACCTGTTTGTTGCCTTTTTTTTTTTTCCTCCCGAAGTGATACCTGTTATACATTATGAAGTCTAATTCTGGGCTATATCTGGTATACATTCCTCTAGATATATATTAAAATTACTGTATTTCTGTAGCAATACAGTAAAAATAGTGTGATTTAAACTTCGCTTATGTACTTTAAGACAGGGTCTTGTTGTGTAACCCAGGCTGACCAGGAACTCACAAAGATACTCGTCTAAGTGCTGCCATTGTAGACATACACTACCATGCTCAGTCCCTGCTTGTGTACTTCAAAAAGTACATTATGTGGTGGTCAAGGTTGCAGACCTAAATAAATAAATAAAATATATATTGTAGTGTATAGGTTAAGAGTGTTTTTGTTTTGTTTTGGTTTGGTTTTTTGGTACCAGGAATTAAACTCATAACCTCATGCTTGTGAGCTGAGCCACATCCCTGGCCTGAGGTTTTCTTTTCTTTCTTCTTCTTTTTTTTAAATTTATTTTTTAAATGTATTTAGTACAGAGTCTCACTATGTAGCTTGGACTCATAGTGATCTTCCTGTTTCAGCCTCCTTAGTGCTAGGATTATAGGCATGTGCTACCATGTCTGCTCTCAGTAGCCGGCGTGGCATGCAATACCAGGGATCAAACCCAGTCCCTGTGCTTGTCTAAGCAGGTGTTCAGTTCATTGAGCTCTCTCGCCGACCCCGGCCTGAGGTTTTCAAAGACAATTTTGGTTATACTTGATTATGCTTAGTGACATTAGAACATAGTTTCCATAGAAAATGTGGATCTTGTGTTTGGGAATATTGCCTATGAAGAGATGGGTTGGAGGGCCTGAGCAACTAATAGTAAAGGTTTTTTGAGATTAAAAGGGAGATCCATAGAAGCTCAGAAGTCACGAGACTTTCACTGTGTCCTGAGTTGCCTAGCTGTGCTTACTGAGGAGCTATACTGAGGAGAGGGTGAGGGTGTTTTTATTTTAAGGCGATGTTCTGCCAGCTCTTAACGTTCTGTTACGTGATAGATCCAACTCAAACTTTGACTTTCATCCTGCTTCAAGAATTCCTATGCCTGTAACTCCTTTATAGGCACATCAAGTTCTCGTTAGTATCAGGTTGCTTTTATCACATCTAAACTATTATTTTGGACTTTTGCTAGATGTTTTTCATTTGAAGACTTTCCATGTGCATTTAATAAAAATGTTACCTAAATTAGAGAGAATGTTATCTGAAACTAAAATGCATCTTACAAAACAAGCAATTCCTTTTAGCCATGAAGGAAATTAACTTCCAAGAAAAAATTGGCATTTACAGTTGGTTTTTAAAAAAACACAAATTCAAGCATGATTGTCCTTGACAATGAATTTGTGAATTTGGCAAACTTAATACACTCATTTGAAAGCCCAAAAAATAGTCAAAAAAGATAAATTAATTTTCATCATTGTAACCTTAATTACATTTGACTGAAGTTTATGATAAATGAAATAAAGCAGAGTGTTGGCAAGTCTTAACACATGCTTTATTTGTATTTTTTGTTTCTCCAAGAAAGCTCAGAGAACTTCAGAATAAGGACAAGTGCTTGTGCTATTTAAATAAACATTTCTGGCTTGAAATTAGACTGAATTGGTGTTGTTGTAGATTTTGGTATGGGTTGAACTTTTGAAAAGTAAAAGCAGAAGATTTTCTTTGGTTTGTTTTACCTGGTTGCTTTCTCCTAGTTTTACCTACACTTTTCCTTTCCTTTAGAACTCCAAGGTGCACATTCTTGATACTGAAAGTTTTGAAACCACTTTTGGTCCTAAGTCGCAGAGAAAGCGGCCAAATTTGTTTGCAAGTGATATGCAGGCGCTCATAGAAAAAGCTGAGGAGTCCACTGAGAACTATGACCAGGGCAAGGACCGCGATTTGGTAACTGAAGACACTGGTGTGAGGTATGCTTCTAAAGTTCATGGAGGTTTTGGCATTCACTCCTCTCTACAAAATGTTTTCCTTAAACATTTGCCTGTGGAAAGCATGGCCATCTAACTCAGGCACAGGGTTATCCTCTCCCCTTAGATTGAAAACCTTGGTGAGATAGGAGCCAGGCTGAAAGGATTCAAGGTGGCTTCATTGTCAATAGATCTCTCTTCATCCTTAAAATAAAAGTAAATATTTCCTCATTATAATAGCAGTGTGTCTGTATAGACTAGTTGGAAAATATACCAAAAAATAATTCATGATGGTTATACTTAATTATTATTAGTAACCAGGTGACTGTTGGCCTCCTGAAGTCTCTGTGTAACTGGGTGCTTGTGGCTAGCCTTTTAAGATTTCTTGACCCTTTGAAATCAATGTCAAAAATTTATGAACCTGCAAGAAGTAGTGAGCTGCTGTTGTATTTATTTAATACTGTTAATTTTGGAGGGAATGAGGACAGGAAGAGAACCATGTTCTCAGAAGGATCCACACCTAAAAGAAGGTTAGGAGTTAGCTATTGGGGCTTTCTATATTCATGTTTTATTTACAGTATGAGTGTTTAAACTTGTTTGTGTGTGCTTTCCTAAATTATTAAGAATACATTTCTATGTCAAGTAACTAATTTTAATATCAAAAGAACTATTTTGTTGTGACTAATCCTACTCTTGGATATTTATACTGTTTTCAGTTTTTTCCTGTGGTAAACAACAAAAAGTCAGGCACACCTATAATCTCAGCACTTGTGAGACTGAGGCAGAAGGATCTCCAAAAGTTTGAGGCCAACCTGGGTTACACATACTGAGTTCATGGGCCAGTCTGAACTGTATAGTGAACCTGTCTCCAAAAAAAAAATGAGAATGACTCATCCATATGACAAAATCATCATCATCCTTGGATTTCATGGATTGGGTTGGGGGGGGTTGGAATTTTTGTTTCTAAGACAGGCTTTCATTAAATTGCCTAGGCTAGCCTCAAACTTGTGATCCTCTGGCCTCAACCTCCAGGATGCTGGAATTACAGGTTTATGTCTCTATGCCTGACTATAACTTTTTCTCATCCTTAATTATTGCCTGAAGATAACACTCTTTACAGGGTAAATTACGATTGTGTGTGTAGACAGACAGATAGGGAACTATTTCATTGCCCTTCATAAAGGATTACCAGTTTAGGTTCTTAGAGATTCTGTTTAGCTTTAGTCTTAAATGAGGTGGAGGTTTTGCCCTCCTGCTGAAGAGGTGTTGTCCGAAGGCTGCGGTGGTACTAGCTTGGTGCTGTAGTAATCTAGATTTGGTCCTCCTAGAGATAATGTTCAGCCACTTGAGGCCAAGCAGAAAAGAGGCAGCAGGTCATTTCTTGTTAAATTTGGACTTTGTAGCATGCTTTGTCATCTTTTCAGATTTGAGTTTTTCCTTCCTTAAAATGTATAGGAGACAATGGGGGAAAATCAGAACTATTTTTGTTTCATTTTCCTTGAGTAAATAAATGTCTTTGATGCCTGCAGACAAATTCTAAACCCAGAAAGTGTCACTTGCTTTACATGGCAGTTATGGAGTATAGATTGTGGCTCAAATCCTGCCCATGTCATTTCTGACATTTTGTATAATTACAGCTATACTGTTTCTGTCTTTTCAATTTTTTGTTGTGGTAAAATAATACATGACAATATTTACCACTTTAACCAATTTAAGGGCACACTTTAGGGGCATTGGGTTTGTTTACATTGTTGTACAACCATCACTACTATCAGTCTCCACAATTTTTTATCATCTAAAACAAACTTTTGCCTATTTAGGTCCGGCCAAGTAGCTCAGCAGATTAAAGCGCCTGCTTAAGCAGACACAATGGCCAGGGTTCTATCCCCAGCTTTCTGTGCTGGCCCCAACCCCAGGGTATGTGGTGCTGTAATCCCAGTTCTTGGGAGGCGGAACACAGGCGGATCACTACGAGTCTATTGTATATAATGAGACCCTGTAGACCCTGTTCTAAAATACAAAATAATAATAATAAAACAAACTTTTGCCTATTTGACACTAATTCTCAATCCGCTTGTCCTACTTCCTGATAACTACTGTTATGCTTTTTGTCTTTGTATAAGTGGGATTGTGCAATGTTTGTACTTTTATGTGTGGCTTATTTCACTTAGCACATGTCGGAATTTCTTTCCTATGTATTTATTTAGTTATTTTTGTATTTTAGGGAAGGGTCTACAGGGTGTTCAGGGTCTCACTACCTGTAGTAGGACTTGTAGTGATCTGCCTGTGTACAGCCTCCCAAGAGTTGGGATTACAGGTGCGTTCTACCACACCCAGTTTCAGTTGCCATCTCAGCGCACCTGGGGGTGGGGCCAGCACTGCAGGTGGGGATGGAACCTCCAGCCCCTGTGCCTGCTTGTAGGTGCTTTAATCCTCTGAGCTATTTGGCCAGCCCTGCTTTTCCTTTTAAAGCTGGTTAATATTCTCTTCTATGTGTGTACCATCTGTGTTTACCCATTTATCTTTCAGTGGGCATTTAGGTAGTTACTTTCTGAATTCTGTTTGTTTTTGTCCTCACCACTGATTTTGATGCTGTTTCCTTTAATATGTTGACTTTTCTCTGAGGCCTCTTTTTAATCTTGATA
>NDGM011133231.1:0-14583 GCA_002564305.1 Octomys mimax | reverse complement strand
AGGGGAGAGAGGGGAGAGAGGAGAGTAATTTGCATATCAGATTGAGGCAGTATACAGTGCTTTGGGGTTGGTGCTTCAGTTCTGATGTGTAGTCATCATGCCCTGAGATTTCACTACCTCTTTCTTGGAGCTCAATCTCAGCTGACCAGGTAACCACCACTCAGCCTAGCTCATGAATATTACTTGGGATTGTTTGGGATTGTTGCATTGCTTCAAAGACTTTACATCAGCATCTCCCTTAGGCCCATTTGCATTGTTTAAAGCCAGCTGAGGGGGTAAGGAAATGTCCTAGCCAGCTTGATACATATCAATACAAAAAGAAGGGCCAAATGCTTTTCTTTCAAGTAGAGCCATCCAGGTGATGCTGGACAGCACCATAGCTACTGAATAAGAATCCTTAGTGTTGGACCCAGGAGAGAATCTACATTTTAACTAGTTTTTTCAAAAGCATGGCATTTAATTAGTGCAGTATAAATTGATCTTTATATTATGATGTGAGTGTTGCCAATATACCTTAAATTGATTGATTGATTGATTGATTGATTCATTCATTCATTTATTCATTCATTCACTTAAAATCTAATAGATATTAAATGCCTAGCTTACAGGGAATCTGCCCTTTAATTAGTTTTTCAAAAGCCTGACCTCTACTTAGTGCAGTATAAATGGATATTGATATTGTAATATGAGGATAGCCACCAAACCCGCTGCTCCTCCAACTTGAGGACCACTAAGCCAAAGAGGGTGGTAAAAGGAAGACACCCAGGTTGATTAGAGTGGGTCATCTGAGTCTCCTGGAATTGCTGGTAAAAGGCACTGTAGTACAAGAGCTCTGTTCCATTGCCCTGGAAGATCCTCTGGGGCTCCTTCTCTGTCAGGCATTTCTCTCCTTTCTAGATGCTGACTGACATACACCCTTCCCTTGCACTGCAAGTGCTGCTCTGAGAAAGGATACCAACAGTGACACTGCAGATCACTTAGTTCCTTAAAGAATTTTTAATCTGACATTTTCAGTGTCAACAAGTTTTATGGACACTGCTATAATTATGGGGTCTATGGCCAATGGTGGCACTAAAGTAATTGAAGCTTATTTACTAATTCATTCATTCATTCACTCACTCACTTAAAAGCTAATATATATTAAGTGCTAGTTTCTAGGAAGCAACATATTCAACTCAAGACTCATATTTTCAATATAGTGTCAACCACCTTCGAGGTACTCAATATATAATTTTTAGTGGATGCCTCTCTTCATGAAACTTACAGTGTCTTCAAATTTATCAATAGCAACTGCTCTCAGTGTGTGGATTTATATCAATGATGCTCTACTAATGAAGGATCTCTTAACATCTCTCTCCTGACTTCCTATTCATCCCTTTCTCCACATTTCCCTCTCTTTTTTAATATCCTACAAAAATGAAAAGTTCAGTGGAAAATGATAAAGTTCAGATTTCATTAGCTTTTGATGTCACTGTTCCTTGGGGATAGAAATCACATTTTTGGGTGACCTTTTTAGTTAATTCATAGCTCAGAAAAATCACCCTTAGTACCCTTTCTATTTATAGATAATTTCGTTTGCTAGTCAGCATGGTGCTATTGAGTGGGCTGTCCTGTGGGGGCGAACAGAGGTAGAGTATATCCGTCATTCTTTCGATATCTCACACCAAGACTCTGGATATGGAAGCCACGAGGAAAAAAATGAAATCAGTAAGCAGCCCTTCAGATTATATCAAACACTAAATAGAGATCAACATCTCTGCTGTTTATGCACAGTGATGACCTGGAGGCTCCCTGAAGGAAGACATATTCAGAATGAGCCTTCAATCATGTGATGAGGCTTTAAGGGAAGGGAGAAAGGAGGCTATTTATGATAGTGGATGCATCATATGTGAAGTAAGTGAGATGTAGATACACATGCACAGAAAGCAGGCAAACTATGATTCCTCCAAAGGTCTATTTCTGTAGTGTTAAGTCTCTGCTCTCAGAATCTAGCCTTCGTGATCAAGGGTTTCCCAGACTCGCCCACATTGTCCCTGTAACTATTCTTCCAGACAAGCTGGGTCAGGCTTGACCTCAGAGTGTTTTTTATTAAAACAGCGTGGTCTCCTGTAATATTTGTGGGTTTCCCAGATGGAAAAGGTATACCAAATTGATGGTGTCAGGTACAACTGCCATAAATAGAAGATGAAAAGAAAGATCTATGAGGTCACATCAATTCTGTCTCTGGAGGACCAGAGCAGGAGGATTCCGGGATGTATTTTTTTTTCTAGCACTCTGTCCAGCTCATACTTACATGTTTAAATTTGTGTAGCACCTTTCCTCAGAGGAAATGACTTCATCAAGGAATGGTGAAAGGTCACTTGAAATTTAAGTTACACAGAGATGTAATAAACTTCACCCTGTCGGGAAGTTTGTGCTAAAACTCAGCGAATGCTCCTTGGTGAATTGCATGCCATCGCTCCCACTTACCTGTCTACATGTGTGCTGATTCTCAGAGCTCTTCCAGGTCTGCTGCTTGTAGGCCTCTGTCTTCTCTTCCCAGACAGCTCCCATTTCTTCCCCAGTGACCTTAATTATCACCTCGTCAAGTGTACATACTTAGTGTTTTTAATCTGTCCCCAGAAATCAATCCTTCCTCTAGGAGCCCTGCTTATGTTTAACCCTTTCATCAGTTCCCTGCCCTGCTATGGTACATTTCTACTTTTGGTTTGAAGTGACTTAGAAATAATCTATCCTCATTAGAGCCTCATAAAAAGTGACTTTGCAACATGCCAGCGATGCGATTTTTTTTTCCTGCCTCTGAAACTGAACTTTGAAAAGATGTTAGGTCTTGTTTTTTGCGAGAGCATTGCGTGACTGGTCTAAATCTGATTTGCTGCCTGCACGCCTCTCTTCAGGACTCTTTTTCAAGTCTGCTCTGTGCTTTCAATATTTCCCTTCAAAGTGAGCAGTTGCTCTTTCTCTGCAGTTAAATCTCTCTTTATTATTTTCTGTTCTTGTTGCCACTGCTTCTAAGTTCCTCTGCATCTCTTTGCTTTTTTTTCCTGCCGTTTGCAACCCTTTCAATTTAGAACCACCTGAGAGTTTCTTTCCTGTAAGTACTTCTCTGCACACTGAACATGTATATAGTTGATACTATCGGCAAAGGTAGCAACTGTGCTTGCCGATTTCATCTGGTTATGGATTTCTGCTTTTAAATCTTTCTCTGTTGTTTTAATGGATTGCTGAGGAATGGTCTCCCTGCTATGTGTGGGGTTCAGGAGAGTGGGCTGACTGTGGTAGTGGAATAGGTGCAGGCTTTGGATTGCATTGTTCTGGCATTTACTGGGTAGCATTGGGTAGCAGTATCTAGAGCAAGAGAAGTGATAGGGGATTTGTGAGGCTGGCTTACAGGATTGGAAGCAAGACCATCCACAATGGCCCTCAGTGAGTTATAGCCAGACGACACAGTAGCTGCTCAGTCCGAGATGCTGGTAGTCCGATATCCAGTCAGAGAAAGTCTGTAAGCTCTTTTTCCATCTGTGCCTCAAACCTGATGCTAGACTCTGATGTTCACAGGTGATGATATTAACAAAAGTTTCCTCTTTTGGGGCTGGGGAGGTAGCCCAGAGGCATAAGCACCCACTGGGTAAGCACAAGGTCTGGAGTTCGATCCCAGTCCCACATGTCACGCTTGTCCTGAAAGTGGGTGTGGTGGGGGCACTCCTGTAATTGCAGTATGTGGGAGGTTTAGACAGGAGCACCGTTGCAAGTTCAAGATCACCCTGGGGGCTACAGAAGTGAGCACAGGCCATCCCGAGCTGCTTGTACAACTCTGTAAAAAATTCCCCTGTTTAGGTAAAGTAAGCGTGTAAGCACAGGCTCACTTCTGTCTACTTTGATTCCGTTTAGGACGCACACCTGGGACTGTCCACCCACAAATAAGGCAGCTCCTTCCCCTATCACTTTGCTGACTCACATGCCAGTCTTCCCTGGTGACACCTTCACAGACTCACCAACAGCGTGCTTTGCTAGTCTTTCATGTCTCATTCCCATTAAATTAATCAAGGTTAACTTCCACCCTGGATATAGTGGGGCACTTTGTGGTTGCAGCACTATGGCAGGCTGAGGATTGAAAGGTCTAGCCTGGTCTGGACAATGAGTGGCTTTAGCAGGACACTGACTCAAAACAACAACAACAGCAACAACAACAACAACAACAACAACAACAACAAAAGATTAGGGATATAGCTCATGTTAAGGCTCTGGTTCAATACACAGTACTGGAAAAAAAAAAAAAAGATTGACTGTCACATAACCCAAGATTGTATACTAGTTAAGTGAAGTTACTGTAGCTAATCATTAAAGATGAGTTGTCACAGCTCCAGAGGCCCTAAGGCTCACTGTGCATTTCTCGCCTAGCTTCTGATAGTTACCAACAAGCCATAGCATACGTTGGCTTGTGTATGCATCCCTTCAACTCTGTCTCTGTTTCTGTGTCTCTTTTTAGATTTTATTTATTCATTTTTCTCTGACTTTGGTACAGGGTCTCACTATGCAGTTCGGACTCGCAGTGATCCTCCTGTTTTCAGTCTCCTTGGCATTAGGATTACAGGAGTGCACCACCATGCCTGGTCTCATTGGCTGGCTCAGTGCACCCAGGGGTGGTGTTAGTGTGGCATATGGTCTCAGGGATCAAACCCCAGTCCCTGCACTTGCCTAAGCAGGCGCTTAGTCTGCTGAGCTAGACACCTGCTAGTCACTGTATTTCAGGCTCATTTAAAACTAGTATGTTATATTTTTGAAATCCTTAGTCACAGAGAAGAATTTTTGGCAAGTAGTTCCATTCACAAGTCCTGGGAGTTAGGGTTTTGGCCTATCTTTTTTGGAACATATATCAACCCCTTAATAACATACTTTAGGTCATGTTATTTGTTGCCTCTCAAATGTTGTTTTCTTATCCGTAAATTAGGATTAATGTTGCCAGCCAGAGTAGTTCTTGAGTGAAATAAATAAGAAGTTTGCAAAGAGCTTGTCATCAGGATAGGTACATAGTAAGTGATCAGGACACTTTAATTTTCTTTTCCTATGTTAGTCCTTTGTAGAAACACTACAGAAAGCCCATATGATTTTATTTGGTGCTTGAACATTGCTTTCACTCACCCAGAGCTGCATCACTATATGAAATTTAGAAAGATTTCTCTCTCATATTATTTTTACAAGACAAAGTTAGAAGTTTTAGAAAGGATTCAGACCAAACTCTAGCAGACCTAATTCTTTCAATTGATAAATACTTAATGAGTAACTAACAAGTAAACACTGATCAGAGCACAGCAAAACACAACTCATTTTTATAAGAATTATACTGTTGACAATAGCATGGTTTGTACAGAATGTAATTCCAGGTAGTAATGAAAGAAATAACAATATTGAAAGATGAGGGAAGTTGTGAGTTTTGGAATAATGACAATTAAGGTGAGATTTAGTTGTTGTTTTTGTGTTTGTCATTTTACTAGGGATTAAACCCAGCCAAAGCTGTTGCTGTGAGTGATATCCTCACTCCTTTTTGTTTTGAGACAAGATCTCTCTAAGTTGCTGAGCTGCTGAGGATAGGCTCACATTTGTGATCTTCCTGCCCCACGGTCCTGAAGTGGTGGGAATTCAGGTGTGCACCACCTGTCTACTTGGCTGTTAAGGAAGGCAGGGTTGCTCCATGCAAGGGACTGGGGAAAACACATTCTCAGCAGAAGGTCAACATAAGCAAAGTCCCTGTGGCAGGAGGAGGAAAAACACAATGTCCAGGATCTATTACCAGGGGCATGAGAGGTAGATTTTTTTTTTTTTTTGTATTTTAGGGAAGGGTTTACAGGGTGTTCAGAGTCTCACTACTAGGTCAGACTTGTAGTGATTTGCCTGTTTACAGAGTCCCAAAAGCTGGGATTACAGGCATGTGCCTCCATGCCCAGTCTCAGTCATTACCTCAGGGTGTCCCAGGGGCAGGGCCAGCATGGCAGGCCCAGGGATTGAACCCCTGGCCCTTGTGCCTGCTTGCAGGTACTTTAATCCACTGAGCTATTTGGCCAGCCCTATGGGAAGCAGAATTTGAAGAAGGAAGTGAAAGCCTTATCATCGAGAGCTTGGTCCTGGAGTCATGGGAGGGACCTATGGGGCTGGCAGAGGGGCATGTCCAGAGACACTGGCTACATTTACATAGATCATGGAACACTGTGGCCTGATGTCACCATGGCTGATCCTCTGGATTCTGGCACACACAGGACATTTCTCTCCTTTACCACTTCTAAGTTCTCTCTACAAGCACTCTCTTTGCCCACTATACAGACTGTTGCCCAAGAGCTCTCACTAGCTCTAGATGCTTGTGCTTTCTCTCTGTTTTATTTTTATTTCCTAGTAGAAATGGACAGTAACATCCCAACTGATTTCTAGGTGCCTGCACAAGAATGGACAAAAGATGCATTCAGTCTATCCATTCCTCCGTACACTTCTCTAAATAGTTTTATAAAGTTCCTACTCCTGTTATGTGAGTCTGCTGACATGGAGGGACACCTTCATGCTATGCTGCTGTTGCTTCTACTTTCTACTCATCGGAAGTTAAACTCCTGTGTGCTCTGTGGAAAGTTCATCTAGAAGAAAGCACACAGATGTGATCTCCTTCCAGTCTCAGGAACTATTTTTTCAGATTATTTTATTAAAATATTTCTCAAGGGCCAGTGAGATAGCTCAGTGACTAAGTGCCTGCTTAGGCAAGTGCAGGGGCCAAGGTTTGATGCCCAGAACCACATTCTGTGCCAGCCCTGCCCACAGGCACATTGAGGCAGCACCGAGTCTGGGCATGGTGGTGCATGCCTGTAATCCAAGGGAGGATCACTAGGATTCCGAACTGTGTAGTTAGACCCTGTACCAAATACATGAAAAAAAATATTTCTCAAAGGATAAAAACAAACATGAAAACACAAAATGGAGGTACTCCCAAGACAGCCATGGAGGCAGAGTCCTGGAAGGAAGAGAGGCAGCACACAGGATGCTGACCAAAGATCTGTAAAGATGAAGAAAGCACAGACATGTGACTAACTGTGTGCAGTTGTTCCACTGTAAATTGTCCTGCATCAGTTGCACACATGCTAAATTCTGCCTTTCAAACATCTCTAGGCTGCCAGGAAGAGGTGTGATTTGCACTGTTGGTGAGTAACAGTCAAGAGCAGGTCAAATGTGAAATTTTACGTGAGAAGTACAAAATTAACTAATATTGATAGAGCAAAGAAAATAAAGCAGCATATGACACTTACTGGCCTTTGGTCAACATTCATTAACATTTGCTGGGCACCTACCATATACAGCGCCCTTGATGAGTTGGGTAGAGCCATGCGGGGAGTAGGACATGGCCTCTGTCTGCCCAAAGTGTTCAGTATTGATTCTGATTCACTTACTGTGGTCTTCACTACTTCAGTTCTTTCTGTCTGATCTCTCTTGGGGTTGTTCTGAATTAATCAAGGTCCAAACGGCTGCAAGGAAATCTAATTAAGGTGGAAATGGGGTCAGATGGTAGAAGAGCAGCAAGCATGAGCTGAAGCTCAAAGGCTAAAATATCCCCCAAACTCAGGTGGGCAGCCAGCCCTCTGTTCCCCTCAGGCTCCACACTCTGTTTTCTTAGGACACTGTTGTGATGAACCCACCTGGCCATAGGGTGTCACAACCACACCAGAGACTCATTGACATACCAGCTAGACAAGATCCTAAAGGTCAGACACCAGCAGTTTGTAGCCACTTCTGCCAATGTGATCAAGGTAGTATGCCCAGAGTCAGCCCAGCTGCTACAGAAGTCAACCAGAGGTCCCTACCATCAGGGGCCACCAGATGTGCTCAGCTGGCCTTACCTGGCTCCTTGTGAGTCAGGCAGGGATCTAGATCCTGGAGGTAGTGCTGTGCAGGTCTGAGCAGGGTGTTGCAGTTGTAAGAGACAGACTGAAGGTAGCTCTGCGCTAGTGAGGGCCTTCACCTTGGGGAACACACATCAGAGTCACTTGGGATTTGTGATGAAGACTGGATTGGATTCTTCACCTATATATCAATGATTCACACAGAGCTTCTGGATGCCAGAGGAAGTGACAGTGATGACAAATTCACACCCATGGGTGATTGTCCCATGAGCACTATGGGAGGCATGGCCTCAGTCCTCCTTAATCCTAGAAGGAGTCTAAAGCTAAGGATCCCGCTTCTTCCTTTTAGGAATTTGCTTTCTTTGCAACTGTATGCCTTAATGTATGGTTTGATTAGCTTTACTTTCTTTGTCCAATAAGTTTACCCAATGTTTCATTTGTGCACACATCTTTTCTCTTTATATCCCTCTCCTGCTAATTATTGTCTCAAATGTTGCTCCTTCATAACCTCAAGGGACAGGACCGAGGAGTTTTTAACTGGATGAAGATTCTCATCATTAATGTGTAGAAATACAAGGCAGGGTGTCTTGAGACAATGATTTTAGTGTTAGCTTTACTTCTTTAAGTTAGTGACTTTCAACTGCTAAATCTACAAACCAGGGATTTGGCTTCTTAATCTGTAAGGTAAAGGGGATTCTGCCAAATTCAAAATATTAAAGAAGGATTGCTATGTCTTATTTTGATAGATATTTCAATTTCATTGTCTTATTTGGCCCTGACAGTTAGTGTCCAAGATAGGGAGAATTAACCCTTTCTAACTGACACAGAAACTAAGCCTTTGTGAGACTAAGAAAGGATAAAGAAATGGCAAGACTGAAAACATTTGAATTCTGACTTTCCTGGATTGAATCAATGGCAATTAGGGCATTCATTTAAAAGCCATACGCAGACTCCTGTAAACTATGTTGAAAACCCAAGGAGATGAAATTCAAAACGAACATGTTTGAATAAGACTCAGGAAAGGTAGATTCTAGATCTACCCTCTGTGACTAAAGCTGAGAAGGATTATCTATGAATCAAATGTTAGCCACAAAATGGGATCAAGTATGGCAGTGAGGGATTAACAAAAGAAGAAAAACAAATTTCAATTACATTCAACCAATATTTATTGAGTTTCTCCCTTGTGAAAGTTACTGATTAGAGCAGCAAAAGATATTCAAACCCTACGACAAGGGCTAATCCAGCTGTGCCAATATCCAACTACAAATAAGAGTGAGAAAAGGCCAGAGAAGAACAAAATGCTGCTCAAATTCAATAGACAACCACATCCCATGGGTCGAGTCAGAGAAGTACCACAGAGAAGGTTTTATTTCAGCTGGGACTTAAACAAAACAATTTTGTCAACAGACAATAAAACAAAAGATGAGCCAACTGGAAAGAAAGGACAGGAACAGAGGTCAAGAAAGATAGAGCTGGATTTGAAGACAAGGAGGTCTGTTTTGTTGAAATTCATAGAGCATCCAAAAGAGAAATATGTGGAGAAGTTTACTTTCAGTTGTTATACAGAATCTTCCTAAATGCAGTTCTGAGTTTGGTGGGTAGTGAGGGAGTTCTTAACTGATTTGGTGATCATGGGAATGAAAGTGGCATGTCAGTGATACCGAGGTAGGAACTCGAAGACATGACCGCTAATTACTAATTCTGGTGTTTTGGAGAAAGCCAAAGAGTTGGCTGAGGTTTAGAGCATTAGTGGGAAAATGAAATGCTATTCTATTAAATGAAGAAAAACAAGTAAAAGGAGTGGCAACATTTGAGAAGTTAGCAGGATTGGGGTATAAAGAGAAAAGATGTGTGTACAAATGAAACATTGGGTTAGGCTTATTGGACAGAGTAAGTAAAGCTAATCAAACTATAGGCTGAGGCACAGAGCTGCAAAGGAAGCAAATTCCTAAAAGGAAGAAGTGGGATCTTTAGCTTTAGACTCCTTCTAGGATTAAGGAGGACTGAGGCCATGCCTCCCATAGTGCTCATGGGAAAATCACCCATGGGTGTGAATTTATCCTTACTCTCACTTCCTCTGGCATCCAGAAGCTCTGTGTGAATCATTGATATATAGGTGAAGAATCCAACACAGCATCACTTCCATCAAATGCATTCAATGAATGTTTGCTGGATGGAGAAAGAAAAACCCAGGTACAGTGACATTTTTAAAAGCTGTAGGCGTACAACGTTGTTAATGGAGTGGTGGCAGCTAAGTCTAACTGATATCCAGTATCTTTCCAAACAACTGTAAGAGGCAATCAGAAGGTAGCTTTGTGCTGGTGAGGGCCTTCACCTTGAGGAGTGTACATCAGAATCACCTGAGACTTGTGATGAATACTATTCATCCCTGTGTAGGTTTTTTTTTTTTTTTTGGCTGGCTTAGCCTGCCCTGAGGGTGGAGCTGACATGGCATGTGGTGCCTGGGATTGAACCACAGTCCCCTGCACCTGCCTACACAGGCACTTCAGACCACTGTGCTATCTCACTGGTCCTGCCTAGTGTTTCTGACTCTAAGTTTGAATTGAGGTTCCCAACTTTTTTTTTTAATTTTTGCAGAAGCAGGGATTGAATTCAGGCCCTAAGTGCTTATTCTACTGAGCCATCTCCTCACTCCCCCAACTTTTCATTCCAAGAAGTTCCTGTATGGTATTGATGCTGCAGTCCATATTGATGCTTTGAGAATTGCTGAGATAGTAAAATATCTGGGGATAATTACTTAGAAGACATAGATGGAATTCCAACTATTGCTCTTAGCTGATTTAAAAGTTTGTTTTCTCTCCATGCCTCTTGCCTCGTATTCAAGAAGGATCTTACCTAGAGCAAAGTGTTGATGGGAATGTTAAGTGAGATCTGTCTCATGGTATGTACCTAAAACATGTTTGTTGATTTCAAATATGTTTTTATTGAGCTTTTTCTTAGTTTTATTTATTTATAATTTTTTCAAATTTCTTGGGGTATAATTAACCAAGAAACCCTTGTACTGTATATTTAAGGGTAATGGTGTGATGTTCCCATATATACATGGTGAAATGATTAGTACAACCACACTCATGAACATATTAATCACCTCACATAAGAAGCCATTGATTGATTGATTCATGTAATAACAATAGTTAAATTAATTCTCAATGAATTTCTGGCAGATAGAATATTAGCTATGGTCATCATACTACAGCATGGATCTCTAGAACTTGATTCATTTTATAACTATGAGTTTGGTCTCTAACTCAAGATCCTCCTGCCTTATCCTCCTAGGATACCAGGCATATACCACCAGGCCTGCCTTCCAATAAATATTTTCAGTAAAACAGAAGATTGATTGGAACTTGAAAAGGTGGTAGGAAGGAGAAAAATATTTTTATTTTGATTATTTAAGAAATGGAAAAGTCTGTGTGTGGGTGTGGGCAATTCTTAAACTGCTGTCTGGAATGGAAGGGTTCTGTTTTTTCTAAACTGAGGTACATTTGGTAGACCACATCGACACCTCTCAGGCAGTCTGAGTGTGTGCACAGACCTGTACAATCTAAAGACCAGCTTTATCATTCAGCTTTTAGAAAGTTACCCACAGCACCCAAAGCCCACACATTAAGAAGAAGAGCAAAATGGAGCACTCTTGAATCTGACAGAGAGGTGTGATTTGATTCCAATAAAAATGGAGATGAGATTGCAGCTAGATAGCCATCAGCTTGGCCCAGGGTGCAAAGGTTTATTTTTTTTTTTTAATGTTTGCATTTAGTCATTTTTATAGTACTGAATTCCCAGCTCATTTCTGAATAAATCCATGCAGCATTGAAACAAATGCCAAGGGAACATTAAAAAAAAAAACAAACCTCAGAATTTCCCATCCATATTTATAGTGAGTTGACAGATATTGCATTGCTTTCCCTTTAGGACCTAATCAATTCATTACTAAGGGGGCTGGAGGTGGGAGTAAAGAAAGCAGATGAAAAGGGACAATTTGTATGGGTCTTCTTGTCATTCCTCTTTTGGTATAACTCTCATTAGGAAAATTAATTTGCATTGTGTTAATAAATATAAGAATAGACACCAAAACCAGAGAGGATGGGATTGCAATTACGTATGCCTTGCTGCTATTTTATGTGAAATTCAGTATCATTAATTCTGCAACTTGATGTTTTAAGGAGGACAACCAAGTTCTTGTGACAGTCCTCCACTGACTTGGTCAGGATGCCAATAATAAGATACGTGGGAGAGGGCATTTCCACGCAGATGCCTTTGTACAAGAACTGTAGCTGTGTCTTCTGCATTCTTTCATGCATCACGAATCCAGATCCTCTGTATCCTAATCTTTTCTCCTTCTTGCAAGAAAAGATTGGGTCAAGATTGTGATCCCCAGAAGTAACAAAGATCTAGCCTCATCACAGTTTGGGGAAAACTCAGATCTAATCAGTCATATCATAGAACTACCGGGAAGTCATAAATGGCTTTGGGATATACTAGAGACACGGAATACAAAGTAAGTCTTGCTGGGCTCCATGTCAGTCTCACAGGAGATAAGTGGGGCAGAGGTAGTGAGGAGCCAGTGCTGTGTTTCTCAAGTATTAATGTATGGAGGAATTGCCTGGGAATTTTGTTCATAAGCAGGTTGGGATTTCATAACCTCCCATAGATGCAGAAGCTGTCAGTCCATGAGTAACATTGAGTTGCTCTAGACCTCCCTTTTCTTGATTTGGACAGTAATGAGTTCATCTTCTTTAGTGGAATGCTGTCTGCTATGGAAAGGACATCCAGAGCTTAGGAAGATGGCTCCAATGGGCCACATCACTTTTCTTTCAATGTAAAAGAAAATTAATTTTTTAAAAAAGGACGAGCCGGCCAGATAGCTCAGCAGATTAAAGCACTTGTTTAGGCAGACACTGGGGCCAGGGGTTCAATCCCTGGCCTGCTGTGCCAGCCCTACCATGCCAGCCTTATCCCCAGGGCATGCTGAGATGACGATTGTGAGTGGGCATGGTGGTGCATGCCTGTAATTCCAGCTCTTGGGAGGCTGAAAAACAGGAGGATCACTACAAGTCTGATCTGTACAGCAAAACCCTGTAGACCCTGTACTAAATTTATATATATATATATATATATACTATATTTATATCATATATATATTTATATCAGTTTTGCTGAAATCACATAGAGAAAATCCATAATTTCTATCTTCCCAAATTTAGATGCCAGAAAGGGAATAAACTATCACATTCTGGGTAGGAGGGCAATAAGGTTTCCCACATTGTTTATTCTAATCATAGCATTACAGTTTAGATCTACAATCCCTCCATAAAGTCTCATCTATTCAGAGGTGGGGCTTTTAGAACATGATCTGACCTCAGGGGTGCTATACCCAGCAATGGGTGACTCTTTCTGCTAAGTTCATAGCTGACTGAGCCACAAGGAGTTCAGCCTGGATGAAGGGGGTGGCTCCCAAGGGTGTGGCTTGGGTGGTCCTCTATCTCTGTCTCTGTCTCTCCTCTCTATGCTTTCTGGCTGCTACAGGTGGAAGAGTTTTCGCCCACTATGCCCTTTTACCATGCACTCTCTGCTTTGAAGTCAGCCCACACTGGGCTAAGCTTTCTAAAACCTTGAACCAAAATGAACTCCTCCTTCTTCAATTCAAGTATCTTGTCCCAGCAATGCGAAAGTGACTCATATACTTAGTCATTAAATTTTAGAGATGGCTTCCTATGTCACATCACAGGTTCCTAGGAAGAGGTAGTGAAAGTCCTAGATTTGGGCAGAAGAAAGATGGCAGAACCACTGGCCTCTGTACAATGAACTTAAAAAAATAACCCTGTAGACTTTAAACTTAGTGACAGTTACAGGGCCAGTAATATCATATATCGAAGACTAAGAAACTCAGAGGGGTTGTGAGGGATTTAGTGATTTGCCCAGAATGAAGTTTCTCAGGAAGAGTCTTGATTCCTGTCTTTATGAAAACTGTGCTTCAGATACCCGATTCTTTGAGAGCTGCTGTTTGCCTTGAGGGCTGCTACCATCTTTTTTGTATCTCTCCTATCATTTCCCAGGAGAGGCATGTGGCATCTCGAACCTCCTGGGGAGAGCAACATACTTCTTGCTTGCAGCTTTCCTGGTTTTACAACTAGTTCTCAAGGCTTGGAGGAGCTAGAGGGTATAGTGTTTTCTCTAAGTCATACTCCTGGTCTTAGGTCTGCTCTTTCTCAGTGGAGAAGAGAGCTTCCTTCTATTGCTCCTCTCTTTACCCCACTTTGCTGACATTTACTTAAGCCACAAACCCTCCTTTTGTACTTGGTTGGGTTTTCTGCTCTTCTAATTATTTTAAAAGTCAACCAATTAGGTCCAATTAAAACCAATAGCTTCACTCTTCACCAAAGGAATTCTTTAGGTATATACACCAAACCGTTCCAGCTGCTCAGAATCAGCTTCCGGGGGACTGGGCAGTGTTTCCCCACTTCCATCCTCATGCCATGACAATAGCTAAATCTCATGATACTCATTTGCTTAGGAGCTTCCTTTTCTCTCTTAATTAGTCCTCCAGTACTTGCTTTCCTTTTACTTGTATTATACCTTTCTATTTGTATTTCTTTTTTTTGAGTTCTTATACTAGGGAAACTATAATATTTACACATGTGTGTCTGGTTTATTTCACTTATGAGTATATCTTCAAGCGGCATCCACT
>NDGM011133215.1:0-11899 GCA_002564305.1 Octomys mimax | reverse complement strand
TTGAACTCAGGCCCTTGCGCTTGCCAAGGAGGCGCTTATTCCACTGAGCCATCTCCCCGGCCCTTGAGCATTTCTTTATGACCAGCTTTTGTACAAATGGGCAGAGGAAAACTAGAGTAATTGTGTTTTATGACTTTCTTGGGGGAGGAGAAGTACTAGTCTCTATAACTGTGTTTGAAGGAGGAAAAGGGGTGACAGGAGGGCAGGACAGGGTCAGAGAGACATCAGTTCTGAGGCCTTCAGGATCTTTCAGTTGGAAATATTCAGGATGTCCTTGGCACCATATTATGTGACGTTGTTTTCTGAGCACCGTTGGGTATACTTCATGTCCTATGTGTGTCATCTGTCCTGTTTTCTTTCCAAGAAGCCAAACCCAGTCCCTGAGCCAGGCAGGTTTTAATGTTTGAGGGGCTGGCGGTGAATTCTTTAGGAACGCAGGAAAAGTGGGCCTGTGGGTGATGAATTTGGGAGGGAGGAAAGCCTTAGACATTTTCCTGCATTACATTTCAGCTGTTCTTTAACGCCCCATGGGCTAACACTGCCTCCTGATTGCAGTAGGACCGTACTAACCATGGGACCTAACCCAGGGGCAAGGTGTTCACACCCCCCTTGCTTTTAAGCAAATTATTCAGCCAAAAGAAAAAGCTCGTGGTCAGCAGTGAACGGACCCCTTGTTTAGTCCTGCTAAGTATCCTGTACAGTCTCAGTGGTAAGAAATCTGTCCTGGCATCACAGTGGCTCCGTTCCAAAGGCTCCCAGTGTCCTGCCCTGAGAGTTAGGCTGAGGAGCATACAGGTGGGCAGAGACTTGAACTCGGAACTTCTGTGTGGGATGTAGAAACATGCTGAGCAAGGGGAAGGGAAGCTGGAGACTCTGGCCTCCCACCTTGGTTCGCAGTCAGAGCTCCGGCCCATGCAGAGCCAGACCTGTTTTGCCCGCTGAGCAGCATGTAGCTTACAGACACACCCCAGGTTTGCAAAAAGGAAACTTCATTCAGAAAGCAGCCTGGAGTGGAGAGAGACTAAGGCTCCCCAATGGCGGGGTTAGAGGAGGCATAGGCGATAGAGAAGCAGGGTGAGTCACAGCATGGGGAAAACGTGAGTGGAAGTAATCAGTGGTCCGTGGTGTGGAATCAGACTCCGTGGCTCTTCATAGGACACTTCAGAGGGTGGCAGGTATTTTTATGATCTGAGAGTAATTTTCTGACTTCTGACATCAAAAGGTCACCCATCAGACACCTGAGCTGCCCCACAGGAAGAGTTGGTAGTTTCTACAGAATTAGTCTTCAAGTCCCTAAGCATTAACGTTCATAACCATCATGATCATAGACCATAGGTCAGACCCGTCTGCAGCAGCTAGTGGGAGCGTAGCCCTGCATTTCCGAAATCAGTGATTTTAACTTTACACTCAATGAAAAGCAAGTGAAGCTGGTGGCGTATGAGGATTTCTCTCCGCTTCCCATCTTCCTCGGGCCTAAGCAGCACAGGCTTTTGGTGTGGTGGGGGGAGGGACCCTTAATAAAGGAGGACATAACCCTGCTGCTTTGATGTTCACCCAGCCAGGAATTTTCAGCAAATCCGTGTTTATGTCCTGCTCAGCACTGATAGTTCCTATTGTGGCCTTTTTTTCCCTCATCAACAGTAGATGAAGCAGACTGCTTACGCTTCAAACTCCTTTTATCTGTCCTTACTCCTAAAACATAACTTTCTTAGGTTGTTTTGGCTCTGTGCAGCTGGCCCTTTGCATCCGTGCTTCTGTCCGTATACCTTGTCCAAATAAACACACTTGAAAAGATAGAGAAGTATGTCTTGCCAAGCTTAGAACATCCTCTAGCAGAGTTGAAGCCAGTTTCTGCTTTGTTTTGGCAGCTTGCTGAGGATGCCGAATGTATCTGGTGGCCACAGATTAAAGGCACAGTTCTTAGGTAACAGGGTTTAGGCCAGAAAGGGAACAGAGGTGCAGATTTCCGTTTCCTTGGTGTTTTGTGCAGAAGTTAAAAGCGTAAGAGGAAAATGTTCTTGCTGAGGTTTTGTTTTGCCTTGAAACCTCAGCATTGCACAAACCTATGGGACTGCCTCGGCCTACGGCCCTCTGAGCTTGGGCTCCTGGTTGCTTATTTCTCTCCCTCTCATTCGTTTGTGGTTGGCTCATGCCCCTTGGCGCATGCTGCTTGCATCTCAAGCCTTTCACTCACCGCTCCCTCTTTGAGCATCATCCCCAGATCACTGAGCTTCTCATTCCTCTACCTGTTAGTCCCTTTCCCTGGTCACCCTCCTGACACTGCTTCCGCTTGCCTGCCCAATCCCAAGATCATTCCTGTCCCCTGGCTCCCTTTTATTTTCTCCCTGTGCTTCCCCACTGTCCAGAATTCTTGTGTTCACACACTTATCTGTTGTCTGCCACATATCGAGGAAAGAAAGCTTGCGGCATTTCCATAATGCACCAATGAAAGCACAAGCGTGGATGGACAGACAGGTGGGTGATTTGGGGGAGCAAGGTGAGGGGCAAGCTGACTTCCCTTCCTGTAAGTCCCACTGGATCCCCCTCTTCTGTGATGCCTCCCTCACTTCCCGAGATGGGAGTCTTTGGATCCTCTTCTCCAGGCACCCACCTCTTCCTGTACATTACACAGTCATTTTATCCTATTGTTTATCCTGTAGGACGGGAATATCCAAGAAAGGGTAGTGATAGGTGTAGTCCTTGTTTCACCCCTACTACCATAGACTTCTGTCAATAACACCCTTGTACCAATTCTGTGTCCCACGTATTACTCTCATCTTTGTTTTGCACATACATAAACTGAGGCCCAAAGAAGTTTCTCTGAAAGCAGATGGATGATTGCATCAGGAATCCAGCATCTCCTCTTAGTCATTTACCAGTCTGAGATCAGTCACAAGAAAAGCACCAGCCAGAATGGCAAGGCTTCTAGGAAGTACTTTCCTGAGTTCTGCAAAATGCAGTGCTAATGGGGAGAGCCCTGGCATATCTGATATTTGAGGGAAATCTATCTTTTGTAATCCTTGGTAATTTTCGGTTCTGTTGTTGCCAGCTATCTGGTGGCTTTTCCTGGAGTTGACCTGTTAGTTGTTTCAGCATTTCCAAGTTTGTATGATCCATAGGGAGTCAGGATGACCACTACTTTTATTTATATAATTTCTCAAGAAAGATTTACATTAATGCAAAAATAGGAGACTGTGGCTGAGAATGTGATCTGGTGTTAACTGAGGCTACAGCTGTTATTTGTGTTGAACAAGGAATTTGGGTGAAGGATGTTTTTAATTTTTGAAGTTGAAGAGTGAGATCTGCTCGCTTCAAGTTCTTAGGCGATGTTGTTGGTCACAGTGACAGACACCTCAGACAGGTACATGTGTTTCTTAGGACTGGCATCACAAAGATTCATTTTCCAATAGTTCTGCAGGCTAGAATCCAAAATCAAGATGCTGGCAGGGCCGGAGTCTCTCCAGGGCATTTGGAGGAGGATCCGTCCTCTCCCCTTGCAGTTTCTGGTGGCCCAGGTGTTCCTGCAACCACACCTTTGCTTTGGGCGGTTCTGTCCTTGTCTGTCTTCCTCCACTCAGAGTCTCACAAGGACACCAGTCGTGTGGGATTAATGGCCCAGCCTACTCCGGGATGAGCTCATCCTAGCTAATTACTACATCTGTAACAACTCTGATTCCTAATAAGGTTACACTCTGGGTTAGGACTTCAGTGTACCTTGTGGAGGGACACAACCTGTGTGGCAGAGAAGGGTCACGTGAGCAAGCTGCTGGAGGAGGACAGGACCTCAGATGCCAGTAGTGCCCTTTCAGCTCTGCCAGCTTATCTTCGGGTATCATTCACACTCACAGACTGGCTGTGGGTCAGGAAGGCAAGCCTGCAGCGGCTCAGGGCTCCGCTTCCCCCAGCAAAAAGGGCTCTTTGACTCCCAGCTCAGGTCAGGAGGTCCTGGGAAGACTCCAGAATGTCACGTATGGCTGGGGGTAGGGGTAGATGATGGGAGCGAGTGGCAGCTTGTGCTTCTGGAGTTGGGAGAAGATGGAACTCCTCCAATAAAGCAGGGCGCCCTTGGGCAGGATGTAGTGGCACTCACTAAGGATGTAGTGCCTGTAAGCCCAGCTGCTGGCCGGGCTGAGGCTGGAGGGTCACAAGTTCAAGAACAGCCTGGGCAACTTAAGAGTCTGTCTGTAAATAAAAAGGGCTGGACATATAGCTGAGTACTGCCTGGGTGCAGTCCCTAGTAGCATCCCCTGACCCCCCAAAAAGTGTCCTTGACCTAGCCAGTGAGCAAATTGTAAACTTAGGGCACCCAGAACACCTTCACCTACTTGAATGTGTGTTGCAGCCGTGTGTTACCTTGGAACACCCTCACCTTGACTGTCTTTCATGTGAGTTTTGTGTCCAAGGCTCCCCCCACCTTTGTACCCCCTCTATGTTAACCTGGACTGAACCACTTCCAAGTTCTGGCAGGAGGTGCCCCGGTAGAAGTGTGGTCATAGTTTTCATTCTGAAAGATCAGTGTGTTTGCATTTGGACAAAAGCTCACAGTGATCAGCAATTTAATCTCTTTAACTGCTGAGGTTGGCATGATGGGCAGATCTCCCCAAGAGGCATTTTTTTTTTTTTTTTTGTCTGTTATTTTCATTTTCACATTGAAGCTTCTACATTCTAGACAGGAACACGGTAGTGTAGCAGCATTCTTAACTGCTGGTTGGTGGCCTGTGGGAAGCGTGGACTTCACACGCCTTTCTTTTATGTGTTTTCACATACTGTGAGAAAAGATGCTGTTTGATTTTAGTTCTAAAGATTAAATCAAGCGAGTGTTTGCTAAAACTACCGAAACAGTCAATTCAGGATACTCATTTCTTAATTATACATCCCTCTAGCTGGTATTAGAATTGGTTTTTTATTCTTATAATCTACTGCACACACCATAGAGAAAGACACCTGAGATAGCTCATTTATAGATTATCCAAAAAGGCTGCGTAGAGCCACTCCTTGGGTACAGTGACTAGAGCAGTAGCAGTATGTAAGGACTTTTCAGGCTTACAGTGATGTTTTCATCAATGTCTCTGTCTTGGAAATTCATTCATTCTCGTTCCTTCTCCCCCTCCCCTCTACCTCCCCTTCCCCTTCCTTCTTCCCTCTCCCCTCCCCCTCCCCTTCCTCCCTCCCCTCTCCCTCCCCCAGAGACATATTTCTTGGTTCATCATTTTTCATGGAAAAGTAGATTGCTAATGTGTTCACATTACTCTGAACACAGCAGCATGCCAACTGAGTTGGGCTTTTATTGCTGGTCATTTCCTACAGGTTAGGAAGGGGTGAGCAGGAGCCTGTCACTTGATGGGATCACCACGGTGCAGAACAAACCAGCTCAGGGCTAAATTGAGTGTGAAGTCATTACTGGTGGATGTCGCCTGCCAGAGGTGTTTCTTGTCTTTCTTGCCTTCTTTTTTTTCTTCTTTAGATTATACTTTTTTCCATTTAGGAGGTGGTAGGATACTATTACTGAAATAAAGCTATTTTCTTCCTGTTCCAAGCCGTGATAACACATGCAGGAGATATTTGGATCATGTGTTTCTCCCAGGATGTCTACGTTTTCACAATGAAGATCAAGTATTTTTTTCTCTTTCCTGTCCCTTTAAGTTTTTTCTTCTAAATTCATCACATTTCTCAGTTAAATTCCCAAGAAAGATGAGGTTAAAAAAAAAAAAGGTTCTGCTGATCATTGTATCTGAAAAATTATTAGAGAAGTAATTTTAGGTGAAGAAATACCTGGAAGTTCCTCCAAAGTTCAGGCTTTTTGGGTTTGGTCTGCTTTGGTCTGCTTTGGTTTGGTTTGGTTTGGTTTGGTTTGCTGGGAAAAGGGAGGCTAGCTGGAATGGTGTTGCGGGCACCTTCTTGACTGTAATGTGAGTGATAGGCAGACAGTTCCTTGGGTTTTGGTATACACAGTGGTCATAAAAGTGACGTTTTGTTGTCTTCATATTTCATTTCCTGATTCCATCCTCCCTAAAGTCTTCCCATGAACCCTGGATCATAACCACTGTCCCATTTTCTTGACCCAAAGACAAGCTCTGTAATTGAACACATGCTTACGGCACTTACTGTTGGGGTTGACATCTGAAGGAAGCTCTGCCTTCTGCACACATGGCCAGGCCGCTGGTGTAGAAAGTCTCAGCATGTCACCAACACTTACCATGTCATTCAGTATGTACATCGCATCGAATTTTTTTTTATTATTATTTAGTATAGGGTCTATAGGGTCCCACTACACAGATCATAGTCATAGTGATCCTCCTGTTTTCAGCCTCCCAAGTGCTGGGATTACAGGCGTGTGCCACCACACCCAGTCTCAATCACTGTCTTAGCACACCCGGGGCGAGCGGGCAGGGGCAGCACAGCATGCTGGGGATCAAACCCCAGTCCCTGCACTCTGCCTAAGCAGGCGCTTTAGACCGCTGAGCTATCTGGCCAGCCCCTTGCATCAATTTCACCACATTTTCTTTTCCTAGATTACTGATTTGAGCCCTCTTCATGCACTGGACAAAAGATCACTTTGTTCAGGCTCCTGCCTATAATAGACTCATTACTTTAGAAATAAGCAGCTTGCTGCAGGCCAGGGAGGTCCACCGGAGTCATCCTGTGCTCAGCACGGCCGGCCTGCAGCGAGGAGGCTGTGGCAGCTTTGCTGCCCTAATTGGACAGAAGGAAATTGACTTGTCTTGGACGGGATTGTCTAGGCCTTTGAGCTCCAGGAAGATGCCGAGAGAGCATCTGTCTACCTGAGATCGTGTGATGACGAGAAAGGGAAGCGAGTGTGTTTAAGTTCGAGAGAAGGCCCTGGGAAAGCTGCTGGGTCCAGCCGGAACGGGAAGGGTTTTAGCTGTGAGATGCTCTGAGCAGCTGAAAGGGGAAGCTGAAGAGTACAGTTGGGCTTTCTGCTGGGGGTCCGCAGCGTTCTCCACAGGTGACACGCTGGCTGCATACAAAAAGAATTAGGATTACTCTGCCAAGAAACACATGGGGAGCAAAATGGCAGGAAATGAGACTGTTCTAGAAAGAGATGAGAGGAGTATATAAAGAATTTCAAACAGGAAAGTGTAGCCTAGAAGAGAATGAAATCCCAGTGTGTGTTCAGCAATATGATTTGCACTTCAATTTTTGTTCCGCTATTGTTCTCTGGCAGTAGGATTTTTCACAGCAGTGAACTTACAGATTTTTGACATAGCCGTTGGATGTGTAATTCAGTCTTTATGTAAGAATTTAACACTTCATTTGCATGTACTGTGATAGCTGATTGCATAATTATACAATTATAAAAAGGCGTACTATCTGCCGTAATGGAACTTAAAATTTAGTGGAAGTTATTAAACAACAAATAGCTGTAAGCTCAATGTGCCATATCAGTGGAATAAATAAGGTTACAGGAGCGCAGAGGAGGGTGAAGACACATCTTGCTGAGATTGACAGGAAGAGACATCACAGAGAAGGGAGCATTTTAACTAAGCCCAGAGGGCTGGTATTTTGTTATATGAAGTTAACTTTATATACCAGAAAATCTAGTATGTGCTCTGACACCCCTGTTGATTCTGGAAATGCAAAAATGAGTAAGACAGTATCCTGTTCCCAAGAAGTAAAAGTCTAGCGTGGAACATTTTAAGTAGCCGGCGCTTTTCATTTATTGCATCCTATGAGTGGTGTTACTTCGTGTAAATGTATGAAAGTGAACACTCGTATGGAGAAGTAAATGTAAACCAAAGGGACTGCCTGAGTCGGGGGGTTATAGAAAAGACTCAATCCAGTCTAGAAGGTATCAACCTCGGCTGCATCTTCACATTGCATGGAAAGTACCTTAGTTATTTTTCTTTTGTCCTGGGACAAAATACCTGAGGGCCACAATAAGGCAGGAAACATTGATTCAGCTCACAGTTCATGGAAGTTTCAGTCTATACTCTGATAGCTCCAAGGCAGAGTGGCACATGGCAGAAGGCAGCAGTTCATGGCGGCAAAAGCAACGAGAGCACAAAAGGGGAGCAGTGGCAGAGAGCAAGCCTCTTTCCCAGCCTTATATTGAATGCAGGCTCCCACTCTCACAGATAATCCCAGCATTGGACCGTTGATCAGTCAGAAACTCTAGAAGCACCCCCATGACTGCACGAAGCCATGGGGGACATGCAGACACAAACCATAACAGAGAGCTTCCTGCAACGCCCTCCTCCAGCCCCTCATGGGCTTCCCCCAATGGGCTGTAGAGGCACCCCAGGGAGCTGGAATTGGGAAACAACTACCTGTGGACTCTGACACACAGAATGGTTTGAGAGCAGCTTGTCTTGGCAAATCCAGGATATGAGAACACTGGTGTGTTTTTGTATTTGAGGCTGGCCAGAGCCCACCCCAACGCCCACCCCCACAGTGACCAGTGCCCGGACAAGGTGTGTTGCTATCGAGTAGACAATACAACTAGATGGCCATCCTGAGGCCAGCTTGTGGAGGCTGTTGAGCGCTGTGTCGGGAAGTTTAACTTTCTTCCATAGGCAATGGGAAGACATAAATCTCTGCATCCAGAGGGTATCAGGACCCATGTGGTAGTGAATAAAAATTAGCCTGGTGTGCAGAAGCCATCCCTTTGGGAAGTGGACAAGAGCCAGCTGCTGCTTGTGGAGCTGAGCCTAAGACAGACCCTAGGAGCCGAGTGGAGAAGATGTAGGAGGGTATAAAGAGGATGACCAGCCCGCAGCCGCCTCCACAAATGCAGGATTGGCCGCGACTGCCCAGGCCATAGAGGACATCATCCATCCGCCTTCTTAGTGGTGGCCAGCACGGCTACCTGCTTAGATTCTGGGGCCTTTCTCACACTGCCCTCAACCCACTGCGACCCTGCCACACTTTCTGAATGGAATTAAGTGGCCCTGGTTGTGAAGCCACGGCATCCCCAGGCTGTGCTGTTCATCGTTATCCTTTCCTCAGTAGCCTCCATCAGAATTTTTCACTGTAATTTCACAATCATTTTTTCCACTGAGAATTAGTAGCTTTTTAAAGAAGTAAATTAGTGAAGTAGAATCTAGTTGCAGATTAAGTTTTGGTTTCAGTTTTTTAAAACACACACTCTCTACAGCCCATGGCAGCCTAGAGCTCACAACCCTCCTGCCTCAGCCTCCCAAGTTCTAGATTGACAAGTGTGAGTCACTATGCCTGGCTTAAGTTTTATTTTTTTAATTATTATTTTTCAAACCATAGATTTTTAGCTAAAATTGTAGACACTGACCTTTCAGCTTGTCTCGGTGAAGTCATGTTGGAACTATACTTGGTTTCTAAACATGTGTTTGCCTTTCAAAGGGAAGGCTGTATGCTGGTTAGCAACTGCACCCAAATATATAGAAAATTTTATTTTTTCCTGCTTTTATTTAAATTAGCATGTATTTGCAATCCATAATAAGCATGCTGAAGACAGCTCTGTGAGTCTTGCAGCGCTGTTCTCTGACATGGGGACAGCAGTGATAGTCGATGTTCTGTCCCATCAAGCAGTGTGAGTTCCTAGTGGGAAAGAAAGGCAAAGTACTTCATCAACTGAAAAGCACGGTGTCAACCTCAGTCTCTGTTATGGTCATCTCTTTGTAGAGTTTCCAAGTAAGAGATTCCTTTCGTGGCTCAGGCACAGTGGTTTGTCTTTGTGGTCCCCGCTGCTTTATTTTCCTATATGTGTAAAGCTGTTTAATTCCTAGTCCCTGCTACAAGAGATGTTCCGTCCATTCACACTTCCCTCTTCTTTGTTTTAATAATGGTTAGGTGTCAGTTCATTTCTTTTCTCCTGCTTTTATGGTCTCGTAGGCATATAAGATTTTGGAGCTAGAAGCTTTCCTAGTAGAGCTCTAATTCAGCTGCTCACCCCCCAGTGGGAAGAGTGAGAAACACAAAAAGTTTACGAAGTACTTTGCCTTTCGCAGGGTCTAGCAAGTTGGCACCCTTATGGCTTGGTGACCGCCTCTAGCACTCTTGAATGCGGAGACCTCGTCTTAACTACCAGGACCATGTCCTGCACGGTCCGTATTTGTGATGTGTTGGTCTCACTCCTGTAGAAAGAGAACTTGTTCCATCCTGGATTCAACAGAACCCAGAGTCCCAGCTTGGTAAAGGGCCGCTGAGTCCAGGCTAGCAGGCTCTGGGGAGGAGTCTGTACCTGGGGGGCCAAGGGTGGCTGCAGCTGGGCTCTGCCCATCTTTGTGTCATGGGAAGGTCTGGCTGGATTTGCCCCAATTTTGTGGGTTTGACCTTGTTCTAGCCTCAGTTCAGGGGGCTCTGCTTCCCAGAGGCCTGGGGCAGAACTTCCCCACCCCTGGCTGGAAGGTTATAGAGTTTTATCACCCTACAAACTGTGGCTTGTGCTGCCCTTGGGGGCTCAGCGTGGTGCAGTAGTAGAAGGGGCACTGATTCGCCTCTGTCATATCCTCCTGTTCCCTGAGTGTGGCTGGAGCCCGATGGAGCAGGCATGGGGCGGGACACAGTGCTCCCCACTTCTCCTGGCTGCAGACCTCACAACGGCCCTCCAGAGCAACCCGGAGGCTCAAGGCAGGGCAGACACCCACCCAGTGGAGGGCTGGAATCTGCATCCCACACATCTCTTTCTCTGTAGGAATAAAGAAGTGCTTTGGTTGTCATCTCAAAGTGTGTACTTTGCCTTAAATGTACCCTCACTTGGGACACTACCACACTTGGGGGACCTAAATCCTATCACGTTTTCCTTCCTTTTTCAAATTTATGTGTTCACTGTGTCTTTTTTTCCCTCGGACATTGGAACTGCTTGCAACTCCGAGAGGCCCTTCTCCTTCCTGCTGCTCCTGGCGAGACCCTGGGACCTGTGCTGGGGGATTCCAGGCCCAAGGCAGAGTTGTTTGTTGAAGGGCATGAGGTCCAGCCACAATGGAAGAGGAAATCAGACAAGGATGTTTTCAAAAGCAAGCTGTGTTTTTCTGACTGCTCCAGTACTGGTTCCCACCCTGAAGGCTCCTCTAACGCTAGGGAAGAAAAAATATTTTTAGTCTGATAATGTACTCTAGGCGGCTGAGAGCTGAAACATCTGTAAAACAGTCCTCAGAGCTCACGAGGAATGGTTCTTGGGGGAAATAACTTGTAAAGCATCACCTGAGACTCCACAGCCAGGACACTGACCATGTACAGCAAATGCTCTGTGTGTGACCCAGCGCACGTGTGGTATTTTGAGGTTTATTGTAGAGTAGACATGCAGAGGAAGGAAAAGGCAGGGTGGGACGGGAGAATATTTGCAATTCCTCAGGGCAGGATAACAGTAACAGAGCTGGAGCGTACCACTTGCCACATATTAAGTAACATTTCAGTATTTTTAGTTGTAGCATGTTTGCACCAGTGTATACAGCTGCGATTGAAATGTTAAATGAAGGGGACTCGTCTCCTTGGGTGGCACTGTGGTATGCCGTCTTACCCCCTCCTCTCCTCTAATGGATCTAACTGTGCCATCTGGCCAATGAGAAGTGTGCCCAGATGGACTCCCTGGAGCAGCTGACATAAAAGTGGTCCTCCGTGTCCCCGTGACTGCATGTGCCTGACTCCAGTGCTGTTGGGCTGGAAAGGAGAGCAGGGATGAGATCATGAGTGAGAAGAAACCTTAAGCATTTGCCCTTGCACAAGAGACCAGAATTATCCAATTGGGCGTAGATTTCAAGAATGTTGAACTTAAAGGCAAATATTTGTCTTCTGGTGTGAAGAATAACAAGGATATGAAACCTTTGACCTTGAGCGTAAGGGTAGCATCTGAGTCTGGGAGGAGGTCATGCGAAGCCAGAGCTTGGTGGATTTCTCATCTTTCCTTCTTGGAACTATGCTAGCATTTTTTTAACCACATGTACAGCATCAGTAGCCATCTCGA
>NDGM011133202.1:0-12149 GCA_002564305.1 Octomys mimax | reverse complement strand
AGAAGCAGGGATAGTACTTGGGAACCATGGGTGCAGCTGGCTCAGAGTAGGTAGAGGTCCTCCCTGGGTACAGGGCTTTGTGAGACTGAAGCCTCATCGTCTCCTGAGAGGTTCCAGCCATAGAGATATCCCTCATTGTACCCTGATCGTACAGGAAGAACCTGTGCCCCAGCTGTTTCCACTGCCAGCTCCCAGTTCTTTAGTCCCGTATGTCCCAAACCCCACCTCACCAAAGGCTGGGGGATCTGTTCAGTAATGGATTCCAGGGCCTTTCTGCTGACCTTGCATGGAGATAGCCCTGTCTCTTCTCTCTTCCTCATGTCCTGCCCTAGGGAGGGCTCTGGGTACCTCAAGAGAGTATCTACAAGCTGCTTGTGCCTCCAAGTCGGGGTCTGAGCCCTAGTGCATAGTCCTGAAACCCCACTGGAGGGCGTCAGGTATCAGGGTGTAGGTGGGCAAACACTATGTGGTCAGTATGGGCATCCAGCAAAGAAGCGGCGGGTGAGGTTCAGGAGCCCCACAGAACCCAGCTCATCTCTACGATCAAGGCTTTTGTACTTAGGGGGCCCTTGCTGAGACACTCTGCCTGTCTCTTCAGCCACTCACAATAGAAAGCAGGCGCTATGCCAAGGGAAGAGAAGCCTGTACCCTGTCCAGCCTCACTGTGATGCACAGGAGTTCGTGTGCCCTGGCACAACCTGTGTATGCCACAAGGCCACTAGGGCAACAAGGAGGAACCCTGGCCTAGCCTCTACTTGCAGCCAGGGGAGCAGGGAGCTGAGGTCACAGTGGGCACTGGCCTGGGGGCCCTAGAATGTGGTGCCACTCCACACACCTGCCCACTGCATCCTCCTTCCTGGGTGGTGAGGGTGCCTCCCGGCCAAGGCCTGAGCTCACAGGGTCTGCAGTGGCAACCAGCTTTTCCTCATCTTCACTGTCAGAACCCCCGGAGCTGCTGCTGTCCGAGGCCACCAGGGGGGCCTTCCTGGTGACACACACATTCCAGGCACAAGGGGGGGCAGGACCAACTGCAAAACAAAGAGGTTGTGATGCTCATGAAGATAGAAGGGCCACAGAGGACAGTTACTGTAGCCTCAGAGTCCCCAAAGCACTGTGAGCAGCACACATGTGAGACAGAAGCTCCTCCGGTACGACCTACTGCGCATTAGGGCACGGGAGAGTCTGTGCACAGAAACTCCTGAAGAGCTGTGTGTCATCCTCACGGGCAGTATCCCCTCCCCAGGAGACAGAAGGACGTGTGCTCTTCTCAGATGAAGCAGCAGAGGCTCATAGAAGGATCCCACTCAGTTTCATGTGCACTGCCTCAATCCCTTGCAAGCCTGGCACCCAGAGGTGTCAGGTGGCAGCTGTCATTCTGTCTGGAGTTCTAGGCCCAGTCTTTGGAGCTTTTGAGCCTATCTGACCAAGGGGTGTGAGGACAGGGGCCAGGAACTTTGATCAGGGGCCAGCTCAGCTTCCTGCCAGTGGCCTATCATTTCCAACTTGTCGGAGCCCCAACACTGCTGCCCAGGGTACAGAGTGCAGACCTAGGCCATGCAGCTGGGTCAGACCTGGCTCTGAGGCACTCACTGGACTTGCTGCTCTCCTTATCCCTAGCACAGGGGTGCCACTGTCTGGAAATGGCAGTTTCAATCCCACACATGTCTAGGAACCTGGTATCAGCACCAAGACATGGCAGTAGCTTGGCCTTGGCCTTGGTGACTTCCACTGACTCCAATGGTGGGGGTAGCCTGCCAAAGACCTGGCAACTGGGCAAGGCCAGGTCCCCCAGTAGGAGGTTGAGAGGTAGCTGCACTGGTCCTACTCACAGGCTTTCTCTGGGCTGGGGCTGGGGCCACTCTCAGCATGATTGCGGTCTGTATCCACAGGAGAGCTGCACCTGGGCCCTGACTCTGAGCTGCAAATGAAGATGAGGACAGGGTAAGTCCTCAGGGGTCACTTGGCTCCAGGTCTCAACAGGCAGTTCCTGGCACAACCCTGCACACCACTGATACATTGATTACCAGCAGAAAGGCTGGAAGTCGGTGAACTTGGCCCAGCCTTTCTCCTCTGGAGCCGAGGCGCCAGCTGCCCACACACTAGAACCCATGTCCCTCGCAGCTCCTGGGGCTGGGGCTGTTGGGCTCACGGGCTCATCAAAGACGGCTGTCCATGCAGCATCTGCCAGAAGATTCAGTGGGCAGAGTGAGTAGGCTGGGCACTCCACAGAGCACAGCAGGACACAGCTGGGCCTCAAAAGGGGTCTGCACAGTGCCCCAGGTATGTTCACCAGCAACCCTCAGGAGCTCCCAGATGAGGGGAGACTGGTGTTAAAGTTCTTGGAAAGCCACCCACAGCCATGTGGCTGCTAATGTCCTCAGCAAGTCCTCTATGGGTCTCCCTCCTGAGAGCCTTTAAGAGGGCTCAGTATTAGAAGTGATGTGGCTGCACCCCACCCTGTCCCACCTAGTCCAATCCAGGATGGACTCTGACCAAAGCAGGGCTACTGGCCATGAATGGGGCCACCTCTGCTGGACACTCTTGCCCTCAGAGGCCCTTCTCTCTTCCTCATGTCCTGGCTATGTCAGTACCACCCGGAGGCCGCCTTAGAGGTACAGTGTGGCAGGTAAGCAGTGGAACATGGCTGAGGGTAGTCGGGCTATGCAAGACACACAACATGCACATGGTCTGGGGCAACCCTTCAAGAGACTGGTGGACACTAACTGTGCAGGTGCAGCTGAAAGTGGCCACAGCAGAGGGGACTGATGGGTGCCACTCTGGTAGGCAAAGCACAGAGCACACCTCTCACCCAGGACAGTGGGAGAGTAGCAAGAAAGCTGCTGGTCCGAGGAATGCTTGGCTAAAGGTATGTGCAGAGGGGGATGCAGGCTGCAGGCATGAGTAGCTGGGGCTGGAGAATCTCCAAAAGCCCCCGAAATGCACAGGCCAGGCCCCGTGTCCTGTCTTTGACACAGAGTTCCCTGCAGGGTCCCCGGCACTACTTGTTGAGTTACCCTCTGAGGAGAAGCCTTCATTCTGTGCAAGAGCCAGGGGGATCACTGCTCCAGGCTTGTTCCTGTCTGCCCCTGAGCCTGCCTTCCTGTCCAGGCCGTCATGCTCCACACCACTCTTGGAGCAGCTTTCTGAATTGTGTGGGGCTCCAAACCTGGAGGGACAAGGGCACAGTCAGATCTGCCTGGTGCCCCTGATGGACACCTAACACTGGAGAGGCAATGAGGGCCCAGGGCGAGCACAGAATGTGCAGAGGAGCACTGCCTGCCTCCCAGCCTCAGCCCTGGTCTCCTGAGGAAAGAAAGGCCACCACCTCCCTGGGCCTGAGCTCTGCTTGGTGCCAACCAGGTTTTGGAGGGCAGCTGGGCCCCACACCTGGCTCTGGCCATCACCCGGGCAGTACTACGAGTTTCCTCATCTTCCCAGATGTCCTCTTCCTCCTCGTCATCAAAGGGCTGGATTCTGTCACTGCAGCAGGCTTCAAACAGAGCTGTGCTGGGCTGCAAGATACAGAACACACAGACTAATTCCTGCAGTGCGTGGAGAGGCCAAGGCCCCCATGGCTCCTTATGTAGCTCAGCTCCCAAGACTAGACCCAGCCTGGCTGGCATGTGGCTCTGTATACACACAGCACACACACTGGCTCAGGGCCCACCACATCCATCCATCTCCAAGAACAAGGACCACGTGTGGCAAGCCTGAGCCACACGTGGTCCCTCTTCTGGACCAATGTCTCTGACTCGCCCACTCGGCCCCAAGTTCCAGTCACTCACACTGTCCTCATCTGTGTCGATATTAAAGTTGATCTCTGCAATCCTGTCAAACGGGGCACTGCAAGAACAGAGAGGATTCCTTCAGTGCTTCCTCACTGACGCTGTTCTGGCAGGCCTGGGTGCCCTGGATCAGCAGTTGGACATTAGCTGTCCCCTGAGGGGCACCAAGCCATACCCGACAGGACCATGGGGAGCTCCCTTGGGGGCTCACAGAGCAGAGAGGAACTCATGCTACTCCCAGAGACCAAGGCCACAAGACATCCAGGCTCACTTGATGCTGTCATCCTGGTCTGCAAACTCATCATTGAAGCCAAACTGATCCACAAAGTGGGCCGTCATCTGCTGGATCTGGTACTCAGAGAATGCCTGGGAGGAGTGGATGCCACCATGAAGCAGACCTCAGCCTGAGGCTGCTCCTTGGAAACCATGTGGCAGCCATGCACTTATGCTGTCAGTGTGGTGGGAGCCATCCCACTCTGGCTGCTTGCTCAGAGCAGTCACATCCGAGATGCCTTCCTCACCCTCTCAGGTTTAGTATCCCAGGGACTCGCCAGAGATGTGACATGGAGGCTCTCCCCTGGGCTCCCCTCTACCCCATGCGTGTTGGGGGATAAACCACTTTCTCTTTCTATGAACTACTATGAGACGTCACTGGGACTAAGTGCTACCAAGGGCACGGGCTCCAGAAAAGGGCCCGGCTGGGTGCAGAGTGCCGGCCATGCCCTCACCTGCTGAAGGGACAGCTCGTTAGGGAAAGCACCCTCAATGTCCTCGTCCTCACTCGAGGAGTGAAGGTGGTGAGTGCTCACCTAAAACACAGGCCAGATGGGGTGGGCACGTGAGGTGGGGGTACCCTGACCCCGTCCGGCTGGGGTCCCAGATGCCACCCAGCCCAGCCTGGTGCTCACTGAATCTCAGCCTAGGAAGCTGTGCTGTAAAGTGCCAAATAAGGCCAAGGCCCCGTGACAGCCCAACTTCTCTTGTGCCAGGGCACATCATGGGTCCTAAGCACAAGAAGCTCTTGGACAAACTATGGCTCCTGAGGTGGGAGGGGCAGGGACCACGGGACCACACTAGCTCCACACAGAGGCCTTCAGGGAGCCAGCCCCAATAGGACACAGGACAGCCAGAGGCTGGACCACCCTCTCATGGACACACACTGGCACCCGTGCATGTGAGGTGAGTGGGCAGGTGTATTCAGCCCCTCCTCCAAATGTCTGCAGTATCCTCGGCTGTGGCCACATGCCACAGAAGTTGCTGCTTCCTCACCAGGTCCACGGTATTCCTCCGGTTGGTCTCGGTCAGTGTTTCCTCTACGAAGCTCTCCCAGCGTCCACGGCAATCTGCAGGAAGCCCTGTAAGGGAAGTGCTGCTTGGTGAGCCCTCAGGACCATGGGGCCACTGTGGGTACTTGGGAGCACTTCAGGGACATCCTGGGCCAGGAGCACAAGCCATGCTCCTGCACCCAGGGACTTGCTGATAGGAAAGAGGCCAGTACAGCTGGGTGAGGGTCCCATGGTGTCTGAGGCCACACTGAAGATGGGATGCAACAGCCCTAAGCAGGGCACTGGGTACTTCCTTGTCCCTATAGAGACGAGAGTCACCACAGTTCTACTCTGCTTATTGGTGCAAATGTCCAGAAACAAAGAAACTACAGAGCAATCCACCCTCCTGGTCCCATCGCTGCAGTATATATAAGCTCAGCAGCACCCTGCAGGCTGCGTATCTATGTATCACTGTACCATCTCGAGAGGCTATGGAGGCACGAGGGCCATCCAGAGCTTCCTTACAGCACACCTGCCCAGTGTGGTCGCAAAGGGGAGTCAGGGGCATCAGGGCCATAGCAGGAAGCTCCCTGGCTATGTATGCTGTACACAGCTGACTCAGCCTCTGATTCAGGACCAGTCTTACAGCCAGGCAGCACCTTGTGCAGCCCAGAGTGAGACCACCTTCTTTGTCCAAGAGCCAGGGCTCCTGCCAGCGCGCCACCCATGATCTCAGGGTGCTGACTGCACTGACACCAACGGTGCATACACTGCTACGTGGCGTCCTTAAGGCCACTTGCCTGTCCATCTGACCACACTGTATGCTGGAGGCTGGGAGGCCTCCTTCCCTGCTGCTCAGCCTGTGCACTCAGGCCAGACAACAGAGCCCCTGGCATGAGGACCTGGGTGTGCCCAGACTACGTGCTCAGCACACGAGGGCCACGAGGCAGGCCCTGAGGTTCCAAGCATGTGGGTGCCAGGGCAGCAGACACCATGGTGAGAGCAAGATTTCTAAGAGGCTGCTCTGCTAGGGCAGCCCATGTGGGACCCCTGTCTCTCAGACGCTACTCCCATTCCCCACTCGTTTTGTTCAATAAATTGTCCTTTTTTTTTTTCTTCTTGCTACCAGGAATCAAACTCAGGACCTTGTGCTTGTGAGGCAGGTGCTGTGCCACTAAGCTGTATGCACGGCTCTAAATTTTCTTTCTTTCTTCCCTTCCCTTCCTTTTTTTTTTTTTTTGTACAGGGAATTGAACTCCAGACCTTGTGCTTGCCAGGCAAGTGCTTGTACTGGTGAGCTTTATCCCTGACCCGATTTTCCTACTCTTAAAAAACAAAAAGAAATAAACAAAAAACAAAGATGCTGCTCTGCTGTATGTTCAGAGTCCAGAATAGGATCTCCTACCCCACAAGGCTGGACTCCCTGGGGGGTGACTCTCCACTGTGTGCTCCTAGGAATAGGGCGCCACCTGCTGCTCACGGCTAAGGTTCACACAAGGAAGGCTCTCTAATATGCCTGACTTCAGAGCACAGCCAGAGTAGGCCAGGACTGCCAGCATCACGCCAGGCTCTGGCGGCCCAGCACAGAAGAGCCTGATGCTCACGGCTGCTAAGTTCTAGCGTCAGGGCTATGAACTGACCTGCCAGGGCCCAGTCCTCTACACCATGTGCTCTGTTGTCAACAGGGTCCCAAAGAGGTCTGCCCCACAAATTGTGCACCTGGGCCCAGCCTGAGATCACCAGGGAACAGCATGAAAACAAGGGAAGCTGAATGGTCCAACCAACATGTACAGGTGCCACCTGCTGATGAGGGCCAGAGGCAACAAGGGTGGCAGGCTCACCTTGGATGACCTTGCTGATGTGGGTCTGAACAGGGCCCTGCTCCAGATTCTGCACCACCGAGTTGGCAATCCGTGTGAGGTGGCCCATATTCCCACGCCTCATGCCACCAGCTGCCCTAAAAGTAACAGGGACTTGTCAGGGTGGCCACCTAGCCCTGGCCTTGTCTTACCAGTGGCTGGAAAAGTCAAGTGACACCAGCCTCTATTATAAGCTCATTTCTGCTGTCACCTCCACTTGGGCCCTCACCCCCTCTGGGTGACCCCAGCAGGTGACATCCAGGGCACCTATCTGGCTCTTCCATACTTTGTCAGTAGCCTTACCCCACCACCTGGGGTTCTGGAGCACCTTCTGTACCCTACAGGTTAAGCCACCCTAAGAAGTGCAAAGGGGACAGATGCTGCTTGTGTGTGACAAAAAGACTGCAGCAGTAAGCCCACAGCATGGGCCCAATTGCAGCCCATGGGCAACTGCCAAGGGCAGCAGCAAAGCAGGACCCGAGCAGGGCTGGTGTCTACAGAGCCAGCACTGGGTGCTGCTTCATGGATGTTCCCTCCTGCTATGGGGCTCTGCTCACCCCTACCTAGGTCTAGGGTGAGCCAAATTCAGAGCCTGGCTCCTGTGAGCCCCTTCCCACTGCCCAAAGACCTGCTGTTCCTGGTACGGCAGCAGACAGAGGGGTGGGGGTCTTGGGCCCTGGACAACATGTAAGTCTTACTTCCTGACCTGAAAAAAGACTGTTATGTAAAAGCATAAAAACTAAAAAATAAAGCCTTGTGGAGAAGTTCTGACAAGTGACACAGGGTGCCCCAAGTCCTTGGGAAGATCAGGGATAGAGGTGGGCCCAGAAGTGTGCAAAGCTTGGCTAAGAGCCATGTGGGTACCTGGGAGTAAGGCCACTCCCCTGACCACTGTCCAGTCACTTATTACTTGACCTGCCCTTCTCATTACCTCCCAGTTATACACTCCTGATGGCCCACACTGAACATGGAGTCCTGTGAAGTGTGGCTCTGTACCCCATACTGACAGGGCAAGTCCCAAGGCTCTTACTGTGTGTGGTCATTGGCTTCCCAGGCCTCTAGGATCCTCTGCACCAGGCAGCACTTCTGGAACAACTATGGAGGGGGAAGCTGTGTCAGTTGGGGCCTTCAGGGCTATACCCCTTCCCCAGAGGCTGTGGCAGTAAGCCAGGCCATCAGCACTGTAACTACAACACCACAGTCCTGACTTCTGTAGGCCCCACCAGACTCCAAAGGTAGGTACTGCCCAAGAACCTCAGAGCCTTATGGGTACTCAGTGTCTCTTGCACCCTGGAATGGCCCTCACCTCCCAGTCCCTCTTCCTCCACCTCTGTCCAGAAGGAGCAGCTGGGACCCCTGAGCACCTTGTCACTACCCAGCTCTGACATGTGCTACTGTCTTAGCCCTCCCACCCCCACTCATACTCTGGGATCCCTTGCCAGGCTGTGCAGCCCCTAAATATCTCCATGCCCTACCTCAACACCATGCAGTCTCATCATGGAAACCACCTCCCTCTGGCTGTTTATCAACTAGGCCAAGGGGGGGCAGGACCTGGACTCTTCTCTCCAGTGTTGGTCCCACACAGAAGGCACCCACAGCACTGACTCATGTGAAGCTTCTGACTGGAAACCTCAGGACCCTCCCCCCACACACCTCAGCCTTCTATCACATGCACAGCGTGGTCCATGCTATGCCCCAGCATCCCACCCCTCCTTGGTAAATAGTGAAAAGTGAATCTAAGTGCAGAGCACTTCTTTATGCTCACATTACCCGGTTGCTCCCCTGCTTTCTCCCCCAGCAAACACTAAGGCTCCTCTTTGCCTGGGAAACCTCAATGCTGAGGACAGAAAGAACTTGAGAGGCAGATTCTGGGCCCACACAGCCAGAGAAGAGGCAGTAAGAGGCATAGCTGTGTGGAGGACTCAAAGGTGGGACAGAGAAGGCCAGAGGAGGGGCTGATGTATCTGTTTCTAAAGGGCAGAGTCCCAGAAAGCTTTCCCATGTGAGAATCTGAAGCTAGGATCTTCCTCACAGGCTGGTCACTACAGGGTCAGGAGCCCAGCCCTGGGGAGCTGTGTCCAGAACCTGCCAAGGGCGCAGCCCACCACCCATGTGTATATACACTGCCTTCCCTCTGACCACTTCTCCTCTATCCCCAGCTCTGCTCTGTGACCCTGGCAATGTGGATGTTTCTCATTAGTCACTGTCCTTGTGGGTTAAGGTGAGCAGTACTTGTACCCTGTGGGGTTCAGAGACAGCACAAGGGCCCAGAGAGTGCTGGCTGTAGGTGATAGTGCTACAACCCAAAGGTTCTTGGTCTGAGCAGGCTGGGCTCTGCCGGCAGCAGTGAGCAGGGTACTGGTCTGGACTTACGTGGGTCACCATTGCGTTCTCAGGAAGGCAGACAACAGGCTGAGGGGTCTCCAGGTTCTCATTCTCGTTCCCACTTTCCTGTGGAAGCTCTGCTCTGTTCTCGGATCCACGGGCTTCTGCCCTCTCCTCCCGGGCCGCATGGGAGAGAATAGCGGCTATGCATAGTTCCACTTGGAAGTGCAAAAAGTTATTCCAGGTGTACTTAAAAAACAAGTCCTGAGTAAATAGAGGACAGAAGGTTTTTAGATGGTCTCCTCCTAAACCAGAGGCAAGGGGACTTGCTCCCAAACCTAACTTCATGGTTGTCTCATGGGAGTATTATGAAAAGCCCTTCACTCTCCTACCTGCTACTTTGTGTGTGTCTCCCTGACCTCTGCTCTAATCCAAGTCACTATCTTCTTTCTATTCTTCACATGCTTATTCTTTTGTCTCTAAGCTAGAGGTTTCATTCATTAATTTTTTTGTTTCGTTCCAATGTAGGCCTACCTTCCTTTTATGGTTCTTTGAGACAAAGCTTTGCTGTGCACATCAGGCTGGGCTTAAACTCACTATGTTGGCCTCAAACTCTCAGAAATCCTCCTGAGTGCTGGGATTACAAGCATTCTCCACTATACCTCGCTCTAGTGTAAATCTTTAAAAGGCTACATTTTTCTCTCTAAAACCTACTTGATGCTGTACACATTTTGCTAAGTGATATTTTTCTATTATTCCTCAGTTCTAAGTACTTGATAATTTTCTTTATGATTCTGTCTTTGGTCCAGGAGTTATAAAAATGTGCTAAACTCTCAAAAACATAGGGCCTGGGGCCGGGGAGATGGCTCAGTGGAGTAAGTGCTTCCCTGGCAAGTGCAAGGGCCTGAGTTCGATCCCTGGTTCTGCCAAAAACAAACAAAAAAACCCCATAGGGCCTGCCTGAGATGAGCACCCATGATTCTCCTGCAGGAAGGGAGCCTAAGGTGCAAGTATACACAGGCCCAACACAGCCCAGATCTGGGCAGCACAGGCTTCAGCCCAGAAAAGGTTCTGGATGTCTTGGGGCTTGCCGGGGGACAGTCTTTTTGTCCCTTCATAAGGACAAAAAGACTCTTCCGGAACAGAGTAGGAAGGGAAGGTACAGAACTAAAATACTGAGCCTTAACGTATGGTTTTTGGGAGACCTGCCTGCTACTTCATCTGTAACATGGAGTCAGGTTACCCAACTCTTACACTTTTTTTTTTTAAATGTCCTTTTGAGATAGGATCTTCACTATAGAGTTCAGGCTGGCCTTGAGCTCACTTTGTAGCCCAGGCTGGTCTCAAACTAACAACAATCCTCTTGCCTCAGCCTCCCAAGTGCTGGGATTACAGGCGTGCGTCACTAGGCCTGATTTCAGCTCTTTACAGCAAGAATAGAGCAGAGGGCTTCATGGTGAATTCTGCCACACATGCAAAGAATTTTTACCTATCTTTTTTAAAGTTCTTCTAATCACTGAAGGGGAGGGAACGCTTCCTAATTTCTTCCACAAAGCTAGTATCAGCCACATACCAAAGTCAGACAAAGACACTACAAGAGGGGCAGAGATATAACTCGGCATAAGTGCCTGCCTGCCAAACACAACCCTGAGTTTGATCCCCGCTACTACCCCACAAAAAAAAGACACTACAAGAAAACTGTAATATTTTCCTTATGGATTCTGATGAAGTATTTGTTATGAATACTGTAACGTTACTGAAAATATAATATTCCTTATGAATACCAGCAAGCTGAAAGCTGCATTATATTAAAAGAATCCCTCCAAAACAAACCAGGATTTAGTCCTGGATTGTAAGGATGTTTCAACCTATGAAAGCTGGGCACAGCGGTAGCACACCTGCAATCCCAGCACTGAGGCTGAGGCACGACTGCTGTAAATTTGAGGCCAGCCTGGGTTACATAGTGAGTTCAAGGTCAGCCTGCACTACATAGCAAGACCTTGTCTAAAAAAGAGAAGAGGAAAAAAAAACCCTAAACCAAACCAAAACATGAAAATCAATCAATGTAATGCACCATCATAACAGAATAAAGGACAAAAACCAAAGGATGATCTTAATCCATAAAATATTTGACAATGCTGGGCATGGCAGTCTACACCTGTACTCCAGCAGTAGAGGGGTGAAGCAGGAGCACTGCAGCAAGTTCAAGGCCCGCCTGGGCTACACAGTGGCCTCAAGGCCAGTCTGGACTGCACAGCAAGACGCTATCTCAAAACAAACAAACACACAAACACAGTAGTGGCACCAGTGAACAGTGTGACAGAATTATGGACCAATGAGACAGAATTCAGAGCCTAGCAGTAAGTCTTCCCTCCTATGATCAACTGATTTGTAGCAAGAATCTCCTGAAAATCCAATGGGGGAAGGCAGTCTCTGAAACAAATGGTGCCAGGGAATCTGGACATCTGTATGTAAAAGATGAAGGTGGACCTTCCTTATACCATGTGTAAAAGTTAACTTGTCAAAAAATTTAAAACTGAGGGAACAGGAGGAAGGAGAGGAAAAATAAAAAGAATCAAGATGCAATTTGCAACCAATTCCCCATGATAAATGTATTTATTATGTATTGCAAATATATTAATAAGAGAAGAAAGAAAAAAGTTAACAATTAGCCAAGAATGGTGACCCGTGAGTATAACCCCAGAACCCTTGAAGGCTGCAGCAGGAACAGCTAAAGTTCAAGCCTAGCCTGAAAGACTTTATTTATTTATTTGTGTGTGCATGTGTGTGGCCAGCTCAGCCCACCAGGGAGCGGGGCTGGCTGGCATGTGGTGCTGCGGGATTGAACCGTGGTCCCTGTGGTTTGCTAAGCTTGTTCTAAGCAGGTGCTTTAGACCACTGAGCCATCTCACCAG
>NDGM011133116.1:0-16184 GCA_002564305.1 Octomys mimax | reverse complement strand
TTTGTATTTTTTTAGGGAAGGGTCTACAGGGTGTTCAGGGTCTCACTACTAGATCAGACTCGTCATGATCTGCCTGTTTACAGCCTCCCAAGAGCTGGGATTACAGGAAAGCACCACCACACCCAGTCTCAATTGCGGTCTCGGTGTGCCCTGGAGGCAGGGCCAAGTTACTCTTCTTGTAGTAAGAAGAGTAGATTCTCCATAGTGAATGTGCTTGTCTTCTATCAGGTACACTAGAATTACAATGAGGGATCTGAGCTCAGTTTTGGTCCAGATGAAATGTAACATCAGTCTCATTAAACCCTGGCTTCCATGCTGCTGTACACAAAGTCGCTATTCAGTAAGTCTTATTTTTTGGATACTTTGATTTAATTTATAATAGCTTTCACTGGTTTTAACAGTGAATCTAAAAGTTACAAATAGTTTCATTTCCTGGTGAAATGCAAATTGCATTTTATGAAAATTAACTGGGTAACTGGAGTCATTTTAAATTTCTATTTGTTTGCATTTCCTACAAAGTCCTAAACAATAACAAAACATTGAATGGAAACTTTTGTTACTCACTGACTTACAACACTAAAAGAAAGTCTGTTGTTTTAACTAAATTCACTCCATAATTTCATTACATCCTAAAAAAAAAATTAGTCAGCTTTTACAGACAATACCCAATGGGAAAGGGCTGGTGATAGAGTTAGTGTAATCTTTAATACAAGTTATTCTAATTTTAGCTCCTAATATAAAAGAATGATTTTGTGTTTGAGAATCTTGTTGTATCTTAATTAGAAAACATCATGTTACTATATATCACGGGGCTATATCTGTAATATTTATCACTGCATTAATTCATAGGAATTTCCCCCTGAAAATTATAAGGCGAAGCAATACACATTGTCTTTCAGAAAGATGCGCCTGGAGTTTCTCAATGGTTATTTTGGGAAATAAGAAATCTTCATTTCATGCTCTAAATTATATAAACCAGACTTGTTTAACATTCTTCTTATGGGAACTTTAAAGCCTGTAAAGTGATTATTTTCTAGAAGAAACAATGTGGGTGGAAATGGCTTCATGGTGTTTTAAAATGATCTCCATGAAGAAGTACTAATGAGCCCAGGGTAACATTCACTTCCAAACCTGACTGGTGTGGGAAAAGGGAAGGCAAAGAGAACTAGTAGGGTTGCCCCTAAAAAAAAAAAAAAAAAAAAAAAAAAACCTTTGTGCATAGTAAGTACAATAGATATTGATAAGAAAGTAACTTGTAGTGTTTGTATCGTCATCTAGGGTTAGAAACGTATTAGGCAGCAAAATGCAAATAAGGCTATATCTATTTCAATATGAGTATTAAAAGAAATGACCATGGAAAGAATGGAATCTCTTGGGATGATTTCTTGCCTTGAGTATCCTATTACTATTCTAAAGAATTCATAAGGATAAGTCAATTGCATCCCAAGAATGGGTTGAACTTTTTTGTGTGTGTTTATTGACAGACAGCATTTTTCTGGGCTGCTAGAAGATCACGATGGTATCCAATTTATAGGTAAAGGGAGACTCCTGAGTCACACAGTAGTTCTCTGGAGTTCTACCCTACAGACATAATGAGAATTCTGGCTGCAGAATAGATGCACCCAGGTGTTTTCTTCCACACCCAGATGCGCCCACATCAGCATTCACATCCCCACCCCTGATACACTGAGAAGAAACAGAACAAATCCTCCAAAAGTGCTGAATAATGTAAGAATTTAGTCTCTGGAAGTCTGCCAGAGGACACATGTCAATGATACTCTTCAACACAGTATCTCTCTTGCATTGAACTCCCCAACACTATCACCATGTCAGACAAAACCAAGCAAATGACTACCATAGCTAACCAGGATTGAGGACTTTTACCTCAGTTATTACTTCACAGGAAGGTGACACTAAGCTCAGATAGCTACAAGATCAGAAATCTGAAAGTCAGTCTTTTCAGATGTATAAAATAGAAACTTGATAAGTATCTAGCACATTTCTAGTACTCAGTATTTATTCCAGATTCAAAATTACATTCTGTGACTCAGAGAAAGAATTCTTTGCAAAATCCGATTCCTCCTGGTCTCTCTCTCAGTTACCCCACACTCACCTTCTCCACATATTTACCAAAGCCCTGCCACTTCTCATCTTACAATTGTATTGATGAGGGAAAATTTTATATGGAAAATTTATTTTTTAAATTTTATTTATTTATTTTTTTGGTAGAACCGGGGATTGAACTCAGGCCCTTGCAATTGCCAGGGAAGCACTTATTCTACTGAGCCATCTCCCCGGCCCCTTACCTGGAAAATTTAAATTAGGGTTAAATTAGTGAGTTAAATTATTACTTTTTTTACTACTATTTTATGAAGATTTTTTTAACCTTTGTTTTATTTTAGAAGTCAGGAGGAGTAATTTATTTTAAATTTGTTGAGTGGAAAACAGTTCTATTCATAATAAAAATTCCTCTTAGGTTGAATTTTGTTATGGCTTAGTTCTGTGCTTTACATGAATATACTCTTGCAGGACAGGAAAATACTCAACATATCTAGCTTAACATGTGCTTTTTGGCTTTCCCAGCTTGCTTTCTCTGTATAATGAAACCATAGTTAACTTCACCATAATTTGGTAAGGACTTATATTTCGTTTAGAGGGAAGAGTTTTGTCTAACTATCTCTGCTATTACTTCTAATCTTTTTTTTTTTTTTTTTTTGCTACTTTTAATCTATCTTGAGTGTAACTCTGGTAAAAATTTATTTTGTTTCTAGGGCCTGAGGTATGCATTTTAATGTGGAAAAATAGTCTGGGGAAATGTTGAGCTGAACTAGTCCTCATTAGCTAATTAGACAGCCTTGACAGTGGACTCAAGTTTCTTGAATCATTATAACTTTTTATAATGTGTCTCAGGCCTGAAAGAGTTAAGTACAAGAAAAAAGATGGCCAATTTACTCCCAAGAAGTAGTTTAAGCCCTGGGAGAATTTTGACTCATTACAGCTTCTAACTTTCTCTGTCTGAAGGAACAATTCACATGGAGGCAGACAGACAGAATGCAGCCTTCATTATGGCAGAAGCATGCATCGTGAGCCCCCTTGTCTTGTGCAGGCCATGCAAAAGAGAGCAGTTCTAAATTATACTTCTACAATGCTTCCCAAAGAGAACATGGCAGATGAATTCAATTCTTTTAAACTAAATTGAAAAGCTGAAGGAAAATAAATCTGAACAACTACCCTTTCCTATAATTTCATTACATTCCCATTATTTGAATTGGATGAGATCAAATTTAAGATAAAGCACCTTAACACAAATTTGTGGAATGAGTTTTTAAAAGAGAAAGGGAGAGACTTTTTGCAGGATGGAGAGGTAGCTTTCCTATAATTGAATATCAGTTGTGTTCATAATATTTCACTGTCTAGCTATAGTGAACTTTGTTATGAAAATAAGCTAAGCAAATCAAAGTCCAGCAGAAAGACTTCTGGAGTATTATAGGTGTCCAAAAGACACAGAAACACTAAGAGGAGGTCTCTTTTTTTCTAATATTTCAAGGTTTCTGAGTATAATTGAAATTGTAGGATGATGTGTATTTTCAAAATGATGGACTTAACACAGGATCAGCATGCATGGGTGTGCATAAACACACACACACATACACACACACACACACGACATCAATCAAGACAGATTTGGGTAAATTTTATCAGCGAGAGGACAGGAACTATTGCCCTTTTGAATAGATTGTTTCGGGGGAGAAATTACTGCATGAGCTATATAATTCAGACATCTATCCAAAGATTCAGAATGGATTCTGATAGGGGATTTCCAGAAACACAAATGTTTCATTCATCTTGTTTTTGGAGTCAGCATATTTATTTCTTTGCAGTTGTTCCCTCTCTGTTACATCAATCTGCATGTAAGTCTCACAAAAAGAGTAAAATAGTACTTATTTATTTATTGAAGCAAGAAGCATTTACTAAGTTTGCCAAATACCAGGTCCAACTCTGGATGTCTGATGATGGCATGCATACATAGGACAGAACAACTACTACCTTGGAATCATGCCATCCAGCAGGTTACGGGATCTATCAAGCTATGGAATAAAAGTGAGAGTGCTGGAGGGAAGATGTGTGAATTGTCGCTGAAGCTCAGGTGGAGGAGCAGTGGCTTCTGCCCCCACAGGGGAAGGGAAAAGCTTCTGCAGAGAGCAGGAGGTGGGAGCAGCACATTTGAACCAAACTTTGCAGAATGGGACATGGCACTGAGGAATGTTCCTGAATAGCAGCAGAAAAAGTTCAAAGGAGCTTACTTTATTGCAAAGCGATAAATCAGCAAAGGTGTTACAGACACAAACACAGAGCCCATAAAGAGAAGGATAAGAAGGACAGGCAGTCGCAGGGTTAGATGAGAAATCTCAGTTGGACATGTTTGGCTGCACCAAGAGTAATGACTAGTTATTTAGCATGCCATATGAGCCTGTAATTGTGCTATCTGTTAAAAATCCTCGAAGCATCCTATAAAAGAGGTGAGAGATAAGTGGCCAGAGCATTCTGTGGCTGCACTTACAAGAAGGTCCCTTAGATGTGGAAATAAAAATGCAAACAAGGTATTGAGTTAAAATACTCATGGAATTTCATGTGGTATTAGAGCTAAATGTCTATATAACTAAGGATTCATCAGTCATTTAAAGGACAAGGCAAAGAAGGACACGATTATATGCTGATAGGTTTCAGAGTCACATAAAATGGTGTGAGAATTCATTTTTCATAAGAGAAGTGAAAATTACTGATCCTTTACATATAACACAATCTGGTCCTTGCCCTTACTGTCTAATACATCATGTGGCCTTTGAGAAAGTCACTTAACTTTAAGTCTGAGTATTTTTTAAATAGAAAAAATACTACCTGCATGCCAACTTGTGTATGATAAGAACTACAAGCTGTCTGATTTAAAGTGTTTGCTGAACAGTAAGATATAAATTAAAAATAAGATAGTATCAATATAGTCAATATTAACTTTAAAATGTTCAAGGTGGAATTTGTTTGAAAATAAGTAATATGTAATACAAAATTGGAAATAGAGTAGAACAAAAATATAAGGTGAATGAGTCAGGACAGTTAAAGGAGAATAAAAGAAAACTTGTGCTTTTTAAACCTATAATCAAAGAAATGAATGCAGCACAAAGAAAATATCTTCCTGCCAAATAACAAGTCATATAAATCAGGAATAAGCAAGTCTTATAATAGAAAAAAAGCGTAGTCTTATGCAGTTATCGTGAATAGCAAGCCTATTGTAAAAACAAATACCCATAGAGGTATGACTGCTCTGTGCCTCCCTTCTGTGTTAGCTGGCAACCCAGATGCAGAGGCGACAGGTCAGGTTGGGCTTAACAAATGATACCTTAGGGCAAACATACTCAAATTTTTCACTGCCAAATAATGCATGAGTGGACAAATGTAAATATCTGGACCCAGAGGATTCCTCCTTGGTTGTTTAAAGATGCTAAATGCAAACATCATAAGGAGCCCAGGGACCATTATGCTTCTACTTTCTTTCAAATTTACGAGCATATGGTCTTATAGCTTAGATTTCAGCAGAGCATCAGCAGTATCTTGTAAATGGAGAATGTCATTTTAAACAAATTTACACACAGTAGTGTTCACTTTTTTGTTGTGCACAGTTCTGAGAGTCTTAACACATGCACAAATTCTTGCAAACCACTATAGCAAACAGAAAACAGACTGATCCCAACACCCAAATAACACCTTGTATTGACTTTTTTTTTTATTTTACTACTTTGTAACCTATATTCCCAGGCAATCACTGGTCTTTTCTCTATGCCAATAGAGTTGTGTTTTCCAAGAAGTCATATAAATGGGATCATTTGATATGTAGTTTTTTGCTGACTTTGATTTTGAGCTATGACAAGTTATAAAAGTACATCTAGACCTGAACATCAGAACAAAACTAAGCACCAGTTCAGTTGGTGACAAGTTGAGTTTTAGTGATCTGCTTTCAAGAGGTAAGAAGGGACACTTCAACCATTCTCAGGACAAGTGTCTCCCATAGATTTTTCCATTGTCCTCACATGACATCTGGGGCCACCGAGGTCTTCATTTTGCTCAGCATGTAAGCATGTATAACATGCCGTGTGCCATTCTTGAAACTTGGGACAGAACAGTGAGCAAGGCAGAATAAGCTCCTGCCCTCATGCAGTTTATAGGTTAGCTGGTAGACAGCTAATAATTCATGAATATGACAAATAAGTAATTTATATGGTGTGTTAAAAAGTGAGGATGGTATATGCAACAAGAAAAGAATTAGAGTGAAATACAGGAATTCTAGGGGAGGATAGGGTTGCTATATTAATGATTTGCAAAGTACATTTTTAGAAAAGAGGCTATTCTCAGGAGGACATATAGAGAACTAACCTTATAGCCCTGCAACATAAAGTTCAAGGAAAAGTGAGAATTAGATAAAAATAACTAAAAGGATGAGAGGAGAGGTAGGGTAAAAGCCCAAAGAACATGGCTTGCTGGAACCCAATGAAGGACATATTTCAAGGAAGAGGTAGTGGCCAATTCTGTCAAAGACCAACTGTAAGCAAGGTAACTGAGTGTAAATCATTCTGTCAAATGATGAGGAGGTCTTGATGTCGAAAAAAAAAAAAAACATAATTTTGTTGGAAAGAGGAAGGAAGAAGCTTAATTGGGGTATGTTTAAGACAGATTGGAAGGATAAGAAATAAATACTGGATATAGGCAACTTTTAAGTAAATTTATTCCTGAGCAAACCATAGAACAGGGAACCCACTGACATTGATCTGTCTCTTTCTCTGTGTGGCATTCTGTGTGCTCACTGCTCTTCCTCAACCATCTGTCCTTCATGACTCAGTCCCTCAGAGAAGCCTTTACTCACTGAGCTCAGCCAAATGGGTCACTTCTTACTTTTCAAAATTTACTATGGAACCCATAGAAGTAGGCAAAAAAGCTTACTGGAAAGATCTCACCAGCCATTCAAAACTATGGCAAAAACAACCCCAATCCAATTATGAGAGGTGAAAGTACAATTATTGTGAAAGAGGAATTGCTGGCACTTCAGATCCCCACCTGCATATACATGTTGATCAAGAGAAGAATGGGATATATGAAAAAATTGAATCAAGAAAGAGAATATTACAGTCAAGAAATAAGCAAAGCAGTAATTCAGGACATACTGCCAACTTCATATGTTTTGTGTACCATAGGTATTTGGTAAACATTTGTCAAATTTATGTACATGTGGCTGGATGAATAGGTGAATGGATAAGTAATTGCTGGAGGGCAGGCAAGATGTGTGTCTGATGCACTACTTAAGTAATTTACTTAAGAATCATCTCTCTGGGCAAGGATATAGCTTAGTGGTACAATTCTTGCTTAGCACGCACAAGGCCCTAGATTAACTCTCAGCCATCTGTCCTTCATGGCTCAGTCCCTCAGAGAAGCCTTTGCTCACTGAGCTCAGCCAAATGGATTATTGTGTATGTTATGGATTACACACACACACACACACACACACACACACACACCTCTGTCTGTTTTATACAATATTGCCATAGGGAATGAAATTGCCCTACTTTTTCAGCTGTCCACATAACAGTTACCTGCTCACCAACAGCCCTTTAACTCCTAGTCTAACACTTGGTATTGTTCTCACTATTACCACACCTATTTTCTTTCTCCTCTTAGCCATATTTGACCTCCCATTAAAGAGTGAAGATTTTCCCATCATTGCCTCTTCCAGAATCATGGGAATATTTGATACCAGAAGATTAACTAATTCATATGAACTAATTCATAGGCCAACTAAGTCCATAGTGAACTCATGGCCTGGCTTTGTAGAGGCAAAGATGAATTTAATATCTTTTGGAGTTTTGCCAGAAGTGAATATGCATTTGTAGAGTTTAAAAATAAATCTGCATTTATGGTTACTTTATTTTGTTGGTATTTTATAGAATTTGCTAGGCCTATAATAATCAAAATTGGCATTCCAAACAGTGTTTATATGATTTATGGTAAGGAAGATTTTGAGTTATCAAAACATGATTTATAGGCAAATGTGTTAGTTAGAACTCTTCTTTGGTAAATCAGAGTTTGCTTGTATGTTCTTCTCCTTTCCCTTGCCCCTCCCTTTCCTCCACCTCTTCCTTTTTTCTGTGTGTCTTTTTTATGACACAGGGCCTTGCTATGTAACCCAGACTAGCCTTGAGCTTGCAATGATCCTCCTGCCTCACCCTCCCTAGTGCTGGAACTACAACCATGTACCACCCTGCCCAGCTCTGAGTTTCCTTGTATCTTGTCTGTACATTTTCATTCTAAAATTATCTGGATTTTTGCTTATCCCTTAATTCAGAGACCATATTTCCATTGAGTTCTCAACATTGGTATACACAGAGAAGGCATCTATTCCCCTTTCTCGGGTTTCACAGGTAAACTGAATGATAAACTTGAAATGAGGTGGAGAAGTCTCACTGTCCCTGCACCTTGGCCTGTGCTTTTCTGTGTCCTCCCTCTCAGCCTCATTCCTTTTTTCCTCTCCTCTCTTCTTTCCACTGAAATTTCATATCCATCAGCATTAGCAACTTCTTCCATTCAAAGGAGAAAAAAAGCAACAGAAAAAGAGAGGAAAAGAAGAAAGAAGAGGATAGATGTTTTAATATTTCTGATTTTAAATATCACATTTCTCCCACTTTCACAATGAAATACTTGTCAGTAATATATATATATATATATATATATATATATATATATATGATTATTGGTAAATCAGAGTTTGCTTGTATGTTCTTCTCCTTTCCCTTGCTTGATTATTTTTGAATTATGCACATGTCTAAAGAGCCAGAGAGCTAAAATTAAGGGTAAATTTTAACTCTTTAAATCTCTTACTCCACTTCTAAATCTTACTTAAAAAGATGATGTAAAATTTTCTTATATTAGCTGTGAAAGACAAAGCAGTGAGATTTGCTGAAGATTTGTTTTATGTCTATGCCATAAATCTGAAAGCACAAAGAAAATAAAATAAGCAACCATCCTCTATGTAGATAGCTGCTTATTTTCTTTGTATTTCCAAATTCACAAATGTTTAGACCATTAAATCTGCCCAGTAGGGCCAAGATTCAAGAATAAGGTAGACTTTTCATAGTGTGACAGATACCTAGTTATGCTTTGCCAAGAACTAGCTTTTCTCCCTCAAGCCAAACTAGAATTATAAAGGGGTTGGAAATTGTATAAAAATTGTACCAGTGTTCATCCTGCTTGAGTAACTGGCTCCTCTCCCTCTTCTTTAGCTGCCCGCAGGAGACAGTCCACAAGCAGCTCTCCCTTGTAAGGCCCAGGATTTCCAACTCTGTCCATCAACTGTCAATCCTAACCTTGAGTATGGACCTCAGAGAGGGGGCTTCTAGGCCTTGCCATGTTCTTATGCCCACTGCCCCTGTTTAGACTCCTCTGTCCACACAGCCAGGCCCTGAAAGCCAGTCTTCCAGGAGAACACTCCTCAGCACTTGTTTCTGTGTCACCCATCAACACCCCCCATAGCTGATGAGTAATGTCTATAATCAAGGTAACTGGGCCTCTCTGGAGGAAACTGAAAACCCAAAATCATAGTTTAGAAAGCCTCAGAAATAGTTATGGACTTCTCCCACTTCCTTCTCTCCCCTCTCAGTTGCTCACTTCCAATATTCCCACAGCAACTCTTTGGAAAACAAGTTTATTCTCCCCCCCCCCCCCCACACACTGTTCCTTGAATCCATGTAGTTGGTAGTGACCAAAGATACTAGATTTAGGAGTTTAATTTTTAAAAAAAGTAAATACCGACAATAGAATTATGTTCATTAACAAAGTGAAAGTAGTAGAAAAAAGCAATTCAAAAAGAAAATGGGCTAATAAGCAAAACATTTAATAAATAAGACTTTTATAAAGTTTGTAAGAAATAAAATAATACTCAAGGGCCTTGTGTTTAGATGGTAAACAGAATTTACCCTTTCTTTATTAGCAGAGTAAAATATGGATAGAGAAATGATAAATGAATATAGCAGCTGGTACTTGGTTTGAAAACTAGTAATGAGATAGTAATGAACGCAAAGTGCAGTGCCATGGCCCCTCAGAGGTTGTCCAATAATGAACCACTGAATAAATACAGCAGCACTCGCTCCTCTTCACCAGACGGATACGCATCCTTGCACGTGGCCATCTGCAGGTCTTGGTAGATGAAATTGTCATGCCTCATTGTCTGAGTTGCTGTGAGACCCCTAAGAAAACATTCGCCAGATCAATCACCCCCTAAGCTACTATTTTTGTGTGAAAACAGGATGACTCCCTGGTATGTCTCATCCATAAACCCTGACATTTGGTCAAGCAATACCCATTTATTCCAAGGGCAGTGGTTAAGATTGTAACTGACAGTGTCTTAGTGAAGGGCATTTGTTTACTATTATTTGGCCCCATTCTGTCAGAAAAATAAACATATATTACTGATAATGCTAGTGAGTTCTATATTTTCTAGGTACCAGGGGAATTAAAAAAGAGAACAAAATGCACCTGAATCCAAATAGGAGAACATATATAGAAATTCATGAATGTTCTTTTTGCTGAGAACTGGGAATTTCCTTGGATAGGCTCATTCTAAACAGCCAACTTTATCTCTTTATTTATTTATTTTTTCACAACACTAGGTATCTATTTTATTTGCTGCTAATTCTAGTACTGCAATAATAGTATAATATACAATTAGAGATTTTTCCAAAAGGAGGAATTTTTTATTGTTTTCTGTTAATATCACTGCTTGCTGTTATCACTCTGGCTACTTTCATTGATCTCAAGAGAACTGCATATTTGCAAAGCCAGGAAACAGAGATTTGGAGTTCGAGGCAGGCTTCTAAGTGGCCAGTAAATTATGATCTATGAAAATGTTACATAGTTGAGCCCATAACAGACACTCAATAAAAAAACTTTCTGACTTAGGAGGACACCATATAAAGTAGGACTCTTTGACCTTGAAGATATGAATTTTCTAGAAATACAGATACAGGAATTAAAGCAGCATAGGAATGATCAAGCCATTCATGGTAATAAAATTAAGACTTACTGAGAAAGAAATCTGTGTTTCTGTTCCTTGTACTGCAAAGTAATTTGAATCTTAAGATTCTATATAACATGCTTTTGTGAATGAATCGCTTATAATATTCTCTCTGTGGGATCACAGAAGCTACATGACATCAACTCTGTCAGAGACTTAGAAGTGCTTTGTGGTGTAAAATTGGAAGAAATCAAATGTCACCTCTGCAAGTCTGGGCAGAATCTGCAGGGAAGAATAGCCCTAGTACACAGAGTTGGGAAGAGCAGTGTGAAGTGGCTCCTGTTCAAAGCTCACCACGAATCCTGCACTTAACTAATTCATCCGTGCATCATGCAGCAGTTTCTGTGGCTCTGGCCCTCCAGGAGGGAACGCAACTGAGGTAGTGCATGTCAAATTCATAATCATCAAATACTCTCATTGCTGTGGACAGGATAGGAGAGTGAGGGGATCTATTTATGCCCTTAGTATTCCTGGTTTGTTGTTAATGTTTCAAGAACATTTTGCAAAATAAAGCACATAGTAGGCTCAGAGTTAAGGCATTCTCCACCTGGTGGCTCTTAAATCTGGCATTTAGTCTCATGGCAAAAATTGAGCCTGACAGCGATGCTGCAGAGTGATGCCTGCATGAGGCTGAATTCATTACTATCTCCACACCCTGAAGAGAGAAGGATTGGGGCAGGAACTTGAGAGATGGCAAAAGTGACAGGACTGTCTTCTGATGTGAAGTATAATCATATTGACCTGTCTCTATTGATATTTCTCTGTAGACAGATACTCCACTTTTAGAATATTCTGTACCAGAAACTGTATGTCACAGGGTATTACATGACAGTGAAAATTCAGTGTCAGAGGCCTACAATGAATATCACCACTAAGGGTATAAAATAATGCCCGCTGTATTACTCTCCCTTCATCTTAGCCACTTCCTCATTCATACACACATGTGTGCGTTATATATACACACTTATGACACATAGGAAGCTGTGTCTACAAGGAGCTTTTGCTCAGTTTCCTACTGTACTCTGTTGTCTAGAATAGTATCTAATACATATAAGCACTTAAAACATCTGTTGAATGAAGCCATTAGATAATCTAGTTTTCTTAAGTCTGAGCCCGGGTGTTCTGTTTGCTTTCACTTCTTTTTCTATGCATCACTTCCATTGCTTAGCCAGCTTTTCTGATTTAGAGGCATCCACCGGAATGGAATGGGGTGGCATAGTCTGCCAATAAGACTTCTGGCCTCATGACTCTAATGAGCTCCCTTCTGCTTCACATCCTCTGGGTAAAGTAGTAACTCCTTTGTTTTAGCTGCCTCTTACTTTGCACAGGTTGAATTATCATTGTGTGTTGTTATTGCTCCTAATCTTGGCTGAGGAGCCCCCTCTTGATTTTTAATTTGTCATTCTGCACTGGTTTTCCTAAAGACTTCCCAATTTTTGGTATTATCTACAACTACTTAAACATTAATGAAAGTCAGCATTATGCAGTAAGAACATGAACATTGAATTCAAGCAAATCTGGGTTTAAATCCTCCTGTCAGCCCTTACCAGTCTCTGCCCTTGGGCAAGTTCCTTAATTTCACTACGATTCAGTTCCCTCATCTGTAAAAATTAGTTAATGATAATATCCAGCAGAAATAGTGGCATAAGAGGAAGCATTCTATATGCGTTTATTAACTAATAATTTGTGTCTAGGCATACCTCCCCAGGCTTTACCATGTGCAGAGCCTCTGGGCCTGTCTGTTACAGTCCCTGCTAGATTTAGAGTTAAGAATCCTCACATAAAGGCTGAGTCTCATCATCTCCCTGGCCTGCCTCTCACCAGACCCACAACCCAGGGGAGTCGGCCTGTACATTGTGTAAGACTACAACTTTCAAAAATACTTGATAGTGCAAAAAGCTTATATCATAGATATGCTGGTATTCACTCAGCAAATAGTGATATTTTACAACACCAATTTCTACTATCATGATGCTATCATTAAATGTATTTTAATGCTCACCAACTAGAATGGATTTCCAGTTGAAATACTGAATTAACAGTCCTTCAAACAATATATCTAGCAATTGAGCAATGCCATCTGTGGATTTATACCTCTTCCTATTACCCTGCCTTGTTTTTTTTCTCATTGCAGGGGAAACTTATGAAGACTTAATAAAGGCAAACACTTATCTACAAGTTGGCATTTGAGAACCTTTCCCTATCAGTTTGCACTATCTCAAGCTATCTTTTAAAAATACTGGAGGGATGATTTTATAACCTCCTCTGAGCATTCTTTCTAATCATCAGTCCTACTTTGTCAGAAATTTTAATTGCATATGAGACCTTCTGACCTGTATATTGTAACTGGTGACTTGTTTTAGTGTATCTTAATACCTTCTCCCTGTCACTCAAATAACAGACATTTCATTTATGTAATCTGTGCAGAATTGGGACATCCAGACTATCTTGAATATTCTAGATAAAATTCATTCACACACTAGAGATATTCTTCTCTCAGGTTAGACTGTATCCATCAGCTTGATTTACCCATAACCCCCTTACCTCAGAAATCCTGAAGAGATAAGACGTAATCAGATTTTTAAAGTTAAATAATGCAAGAGACAATAACTATTCAAACAACAGTATAAAGAATATCACGAGACAGCATATTATTAATTGCTGAATTAGTGGCATTGAAATCCATACTTTAGTGACCTAGAATTAGTGAGAGATCACTGGTGCCTTGAAGGTCTGTGTTGAGTTATACCTGACATAGTGCATTACTGCCTTCACTGCCTTTCTTATGCACTGCTTTTTATTTATGTTCCAATGTTCTAGTTCTTCTCTAATTCCTCTCTTTACTAAAAGTCTTTCTGATCACTTGAACATTGTCCTTTTGTTCCTGTCTTTAGTCCTGCACATCTCCTGATCAAACGGGTGCTTCTCATGTGCTACCAGAGCGGCGCTTTCCAGAAAGTACCACCTTACTGCTTGCTGTCGGCTGTCACCAACCTTCCACAGACTCCTGGTCATTGGCTTTTCTGAATAGTCTTTGCTTCTAGTTTCATGCTTTCATAAGGATATTGACATTTGTCTTCCTTGACTGCAGGAACACTTCGCAGCAAGCACAGCCATCTCTCACATTTTTCACCTCCACCACATTTATTCCCATTTCACTTTCTAGTCATGCTAAAGTTAGTTATTATTTTGTTGATTCCTTTAGAGCTAAAATGCAGTTCTTAGCACTGGCCTAAGACCAAGGCTTAAATCCTAAAGATTCCTAAACTATATAATTTGTAATCAGTCACAGGATTAGTGATAATCAGAGAGGAAAAATTATGGCACTGGACACTGGAACTTAAAAAAAAATAGTTGTTTGCTTAAATAAAAATGGAAATCCTATACAGCAGATTTCACCACAAGCAATAACAACAAATACTGCCTTTTGAAATGTTGTTAGCCCCATGCCAACCACATATTTGATAGTTCCTAGGTTGTGGTTCAACTTCTACCAAATAATGTTTTAACTACTAGGATAACCCCTGAGGGGTGAAACTGGAGAGTTCATGAATCATTAAACCTGGAGAGCAATTTCTAGGTGATAGATAAGCCACTGAGTTTAACCAAACTGAATCATCAACAAATGAAATGATGTAGATGACTACACTTTATAAACTCTGAGCTTTACATAGCTAAGTCAGCACAACTGCAGTTCTATAGCTAATTAAATTCCACTGATGTTTCAATTAGCTGCCTAGCGCTATTGAACAAATAATAAAAATAATAAAAAGGAATAAAGGCACCTGAGGATAGGTCTTGGCCTCTCTGACTCACAGAGAACTTTACCTTTCTAGGGTTTTACATTCTTTCATTAAAAAATAGAATACTTTTCTCTGGTTTCAAAAGTTTTCTGTGTCAACTGCAGCTGATTTTCAGCATTGTCTTCAACAAAAACCTATTAAATTATTTACAGCTCTTCCTTTCTTCAGATTCTTGGGCTGGTATTGCTTTTATTTATTTCAATTATTTATTTAAGCATCATCCATATTTCTTTTTACCAATGAAATTATAGAAAATATAACTGTGGCATCAGACATTTGGTTTCAATAATGACAATTTAACAATATTGTAATATTAGTAATTCTTTATTTTGTTATATATGGTTTGTCAGCTGTACAAGTGGATGTTCTTTCTCATTTCAAAAAATTACCATTTCAGTGAGACAAGTGATCAAACTTATGTCAACATAACTTTAATATCAGGTTGATCATTTGTAGCTAATGAATTGCAATTTGCAATTAAAAATAAGATAAATGTATTTGTTTGCTGTTACTTGTATGCAAAAATATATTTTTTAAAATAAGAATTGGATATCATATAGCTATCAAGTTTATGGATAACTACTCCCAAGTGATGGTTGTCATAAACATGAAGAAAACACTTAGGTACATAGATAACTCCAGGGCAGTCAAATGAAAAGTAAACAATTGAACATCACTTCTAAATGTTTTGTCTGAACACTGATAAACATATACATATTTTAAGTGTATGAAACATGTAGAATATTGTCATTCACTACTTAAAATATCAGGATTGATTGATTTCTTCTACATTTTGTTTCATTCACTACTTAAAATATCAGGATTGATTGATTTCTTCTACATTTTGTTTGAAGGTAATCAACTCGCCCTAGACATAATCAATGAACAATTTACAAGGAAATGAAATCATTCTTTTTAAGAGTGCTCAGATTCTTCGTAACTATTTCTGACTGAGCAATGTTAGGAAAAGAGTCAGACTTACACTTGTTCTCTGTATTTTCCAAGTCACTCCAGGCAAATGCTTTCTTGTTTACATGTCAATTCCTGCATACATCCATTCTTTTAATGAGTGCAATTCTGTTAAAGCCTAAATTGAATATGTCACTACTCTGTCCAAAACCCTTTAGTATCTTTGAATAGAGATGAAAGACTATTTAAATTAGCCTTAGGCCAGGCATGGGGGTGCACACCTGCAATCTCAGGGCTAGTGAGGCTGAGGATCGCTTCAAGTTTGAGGCCAGCTTGAATTGCATAGTGAGGAGATATATATA
>NDGM011133103.1:0-16301 GCA_002564305.1 Octomys mimax | reverse complement strand
GATTTGAAACTGTCTAATTGCTATTTGTTTATCAATAAAATTCTGAAAAAAAAATAAAATGAACTAAGAAAAAGAAAAAGGAAATAGACTGGCAGAGTGGATTAGGAAGCAAAATCCAAGAATATGCTGTATAAGACTCCATCTATCAATTGATTGGTTTATCTTCAAAGTTTTGCCCAGGTGATAATTTCAGTAGTTCTATGATGTGTGCCTCACCATTCTTTTCATGAATCATAAATAATGGTTTGTTCTGGCTTTATGGCTTATTGACTTAGAAATAAATTTTCTACAAGATTAGGATTCAGTGTAAATTCTGCCAAAATCCTTATCTATCTGAATGTGGGGGAAATTAGAGAAATCATGTTCTAAAAAAAGAAAAAGTATTCTATACTATACATCTTAGTTTTGGAATACATCTATAAAATAGATATTTGTGTACAGTGTTCTTAAGTTCCATAATTATTTTATTTATTTATTTATTTATTTATTTTTGCAGAACGGGATTGAACTCAGGCCCTTGTGCTTGCCAGGGAAGCACTTATTCAACTGAGCCATCTCCGCAGCCCTCTGTAATTATTTTAAAGAAAAAGTCATCTAAATCACATTCCCATTGTTAATTGATAAATTTTCTTCTAATTCTAGAAAAGTATATAAGAAAACTATAGTTTTATTGGTTAATATCACTTTTTGTGTTATGTTCTAGATATTTCTTTAAAATAGGCATTTAAATGATAGATCTTCATTTGGTCTCCAATCTGCTTCTTAATTATGATTTTTTTCTTTTTTGTGTTAAAGTTTAGGTTTGGATTTGGTTATATAATTTTTACCATTTTTAATGTGAAAATATATGTATTTATCATTCTTCTGTTTTCAACAGTGGTGTGGTCTGAAATTTCACACTTGTTGTTATTTGTAAAATCCTAAAATCCTGTGAGTAGGTTTCAGACCACTGTTCTTGATCCTTCATTTTGTGTTTTAATTCAATGAGATTTTTTGATGTGTATATATGAGACATGCACAACACTCTTTACTGCTCTCTATGTTGTCAATTGTATGAAAGTTAAGAACATGATACTTTTTATTTTATATAAAAATAAAAATAAAGAAAAAGAACAAGAAAATGGGAAAAAAGAGCTTAAGTAGTAACACAGCAACAAGACTGGAACTCTCAATGTATCCAGCAAGTTGTATACTTAGCAGCTACTGTAAGGTTCCACCCTATGCATGGAGAAAAGTCCAAGATACAAGCTTGGTCCTACTGGGTCTTACAGTCCTAGCTTCCAAGATGCTGCCAATGAATTTGACCAGGGGTGAGTACAGCTAACTGTTATTGATGCTTACTACAAGCCAGGTATTGTCCTGGATGACTTACTAAAGGCATCCTCACCTAGCACTATTACTAAGGGTCATTTTACAGGTGAATAAATGGAGGTGCATAAAATAATTAGCACTTGAGTAGTACTTCTCATAGAAAAGTTTCTAAATAATTGGTATGAGGAATTGACAGCATAAGTAAGGTCTCAAATGTACAACAGATATTGTGAAATAGGAAGAAATTGTTTAAAAGGAAAAAGGAATTAGGATGGGCAAAAGGGGAAAGGAAGGAGGGGAGAAGGGAGAAAAGTATAAGTTAGTGTCTCTTAGTTCATTGAAAAGGAAGGTTTGTGTTCATATGGAATTGAGGACTTTCTATGTCCATATCTTATACTCCAAGTATCAAAGATGACTTATGCATTTATTAAAAAAATAGAAAGGACTCCTTTGTGTTGTTCACTTTCTAACAACACAAAAATATATTTAACATGAACTGAAATGAAACAACATAAAATGAAACAATAAAATAAACAAACAGTCCAGAAATACAATTTATTGTTAAAATTTCAGGACAAGGTTTAGACAGAAAAATAATACTAACTTTTGAACTTGGGTTTGAGAATGAGTCTTATTACAATTATTTTTTAAGATCAAGAAATTAATTTTTAGTTTTCAGATATAAAATACAGATAAACTACACAAATATACACTTTTTGGCTAGTTTGATCGTTGCTGAGACAAAATACCAGCACCCAAAGTTAAAGGAGTAAAGGGTTATTTCAAGCTCTGAGGCAGGGTGGCATGGCCGAGAGGCATCACACAGGAGAAAGAGTTCATGGTGTGCAGGTCAGATGCGGCAAGCAGGTAACACTTTCCCTGACTCTCCTTGTATCCCAGCCAGATGCCAGCCAGATGCCAGCCTTTTCAGTGACACCACCCAGAACTGTACTAATCCTAATCAGTGGACTAATTTAGTACCTTAAACCCTTACTCTCCATGTCATATGGCTTAGATCCAACCAGCTCTGTTTATAGATTGATATGTATATATAAGGTTGCTTTTTATAAAAATAGTATCATTTTTATGTGCTCATTTTGTGGCTTAATATTTTCCTCAAAAAATATATCCTCAGTTCCATTCCACAAGTATCAGTGTTAATCTACAGAATCATTTTTCATGGTCTAAATATTGTATCATTGTATATAGGTGTATAGAAATTCACTTAGTTGTTATAAAAATCTGGGAAGTTGATATTGCATTCTGTTTTTTTCTCTCATAAGTACACTGAAAAGGAAATATTGATGCCAAGACATTTTTTAAATGAGAAATGCCTGGAAGCGGAATTTCTAGGTCAACACATGTACATATTTTTAATAGTTATTAAAGATGTATTCCAAAGAAGGGAATAATAAGCTATAGCAGTCCAGATATAGGAAAGTACAGGGAATTAAGGATAAGAGTCAGTGAATGACATGGCTTTCTTGAAAAGATACAGGGAAGAGGATGTAGTAAAATGCAGAGAAATGTGGCTGAAAGTGTAAGCTCAAAACATGCCATCTCTGACGGTGGATCACCACTGCTGGGGCATAGGCTCTGCTCAGTGGCTTTTTAACATGATGCTATGGATGGACTCCAAGGGTTTAATTTTCTCAGAATCACTAAAGGCATGGGGCAATTCTAAAGTCATCCCCACTAATGCATGTGTGCTTAACACCACTGGATAGTTAATTAGGTGAACACTTTCGACAGAGGTGCAGCAAAACTACTGAGTTTTTAGAAATCATCAGTGCTTTGCTAAACGTGATCCTATGATGGAAGTCCTGGCACTAGCTGCTCTTGGAGTGAGTGTGAGGGTGGTTGTTGTCCAGGGAACACCCTGTCATCATAAGCCTTTCAGCACACACTCCTGTCACAAACACACTAAAGAGCTGCATGGTGATTGACACAGTATTTTTTTATGGAACAAAGAAACTATCCATTCAATTTTTCTCCTCTTGTACATGAAAGAAATCTTCTAAAATGGCAACACCAAAAAGCTCCTAGACCATAGTCAGAGGGAGATGGAACATCCATGGGGACAGTCAGCGCCAGCTGTTTCCATTTGGGAAGAAGTTTCATTATCCTTCTTTAAATTTTCTCGCACCCTGGGAAGTCATTATTATTCTGGCATTCCTCCTGACAGTTTTATGACTTTGTTTATTTTAATACATGGTTCATTATTTGCTTTGGAACATCCCTCCAAAATATTCCTCCTAGTGCCACTTTAGCTCACCCAGAGAGATGTTACATCATCTCCTTTGTTGTCATCTCGTGCAACTTGGCCAAACTTCATCCTTTGGTTAAGAGCACAAAGCTCTACAACAGTCCTTCTGGACCATGACATTGATTTAATTTTCCTTTGGATGATTGAAAAAAAAAATCCCCTAGCTATTGATGAACTCAAGAACAAATAGATTTGAAATTGTGTTCCCCAATCTTGATGAAGAACAGTATGGTTCCCCACCTCAGTTTAGAGAAACAACAACAAAAACTGTTCAATGCGATGAAGAAGAAACCAGCAAAAGCAGGCCTCACAAAGACATTCCTTTCTCTTGAGTGCTTTTCTTTCCTTCTGTGCAGTTAGAGTACTGAGTTTGATTGACTTGGCTCCCGAGCCGATGTTTACACTGCTGTATTCATCTTGCTTCGATGACTGTGACAGGCCACCCGGATGTGGTGAGGCTGACAAGGAATGTGAGGGGGACCAGACAGATGACAACGTCTCATTCTTCAGAGCCCATGCAGGATGATCTGTCACCTGATGATAGGCTGCCGCCTGTCATTTATTTACTTACGGCTTTAATGTGAGTAAAATGAGCAGGAGAGGGGTAAGTGACAAGAGGCAAGGAGGAAAGTGAGTGGCTACGGGACAGAAAACTCTGACAGACCCCTTTTGGCATCAAAATATCAACAACAGCTATTTCCTACATCTCAATGGGCATGCCAGCCACGAGCCAATTATTAGCAGAATTCTGGGCAAGAAATCAGATTTGCAAAGCAGGAATTTAGCTATTTAGTCTGTGGCAGTGGAGCAGGAAAACCCCACTACTACCTGATTATATTAACTGCCTTGAATTCTTGTACTTGTACGTCTAATTTCTGTATTATTCTATGATCATTTGGCAAGCTCGTTTTTTTTTTCCTCTTTAGTTTTTCAATCAGTGCATATTTTATGAAGTAACTTTCATAGGCCATTGAAATAATCACCCAGCTGTCCTATTTGTTACGATAGTATGGCTAGAAATCATTTATAGTTTTGAAGCTCAAACTTTAGAAACCATCAGGCTGATTCTTTTATGTAATGTCAACTTGGTGATGCGAAGATTCGTTAAAAAGCCAGGGAAAATGATTAAAAATACTTAGTTGATAAATTTTCAGAAAAGAAACTGATTTCTCGGATTTTAGGTAGAGATTTTCTAAACCATAAAATAATTTGATATTTGCTGCTGTCTCAACAAAATATTTCTAAGTAAATGAATTTAACAATAAAGTATATTAAATATTTTATACCTTTGACAGGTATATCTTTGGAACATTAAAGCTTTTAAAAACATTCCTGATGTTTACAGCTTGAGCGGTCTTCATTTTATGATGCCAGGTCTTGGCTTGCTGTAGAGCATTTAAGGGTGAGACCTTAAGCGTTTCCTGCCCATAAATGATCTTGCACTGAGAGTCTGATGTACACAGAGACATCGTGCCTGGAGGTGCACCATTATATGCCCACATGCCCTATCAGATTCACATACTATTACTAACAGTGGGGTTGATGAAGTCCATGTATTGAATCCAGCATTATGTAAATAAAATCCATCATGACAAATACCAAAGAACTTCAAGAAGTCTCATTGTCAGGAAATTATGGTTGTTACCCATAGTAACCTGAATCTAGCAATCCCAAGACTGGTATTTATGAAGCTTTCTTTACCTGTGTTTCATCTGTACCATGCTGCTCTAGACCTTGTTAGGAAGAGAGGTCTGCCACGTCTTTATATTGGGTCTTTACATGAGGTCTCCTGCCTGAAGCTAGAAATAAAATCTGTACCTCACCTACCTACCACTTCCCTTAGGAAAAAGAGATAGTCTCCTAGGACAAAGAGAGTTCTCCAAACTACAGTGACAAAGAGCCCTGTAAAATATAAGAATCAGAAACGTGTTCTGTTCCTAGAGGCTGTAGTGTCCTTAAATCCTGAGTGTGCAAGGTATATTCTTGGGAATTCACTGCAAGATGAAGCAGAGGCATGTGACCTCTGAGAACAGTGTGATATTTTTAATGAATTTTAGAGGTTTCCTTTTGTACTAGCTGATAACTCTTGTTCTTTCCTGAAGAATTTCAGAAGGGAAGAGAATTCTGTATACCTCTTGATGTATTCAGCACCGTGTCTCTAATGCCTAACCGGGGGTGGTGATTGCCTGTCCTCATTTTCCTTGGCCAGGGAGCATGATGTGTCTTTTGATCTTGCTCACAACTACACTGGATGGTATTCATGTTGGATTTATGTGGCCACAGGTGCCCTGGGGTCCAGACATTCCGTTCTTCTTTCTGTATTGTTGCAGGGCATGATGTGTGTGAGGTGGGCTTGAGGCAATGTTCTCTAGTCCAGTGATAAAGGTTATGATTTTATTATAGCTGAATTTAATTGCTCTTAAGACCCCCTCATGACTATTTAGTCCTCTCAGTTCTCTGGTTAAGATGTTGTTAATGCTAGTGATATGGGAGGAGTTAGGAAAAAAAGGGAAGGCTGAGGATGCTTGAAGCTGTTCCTGCCTGTGAAGTGTTCACCTCTAGCTCCTCTGTACACTAGTGAGTTCTGAATAACCTCTCCCCAAAAAATCAGTTTCTATGCTCACACACTTTATTATAACCCACAGTACTTTTAACAAGATAAGGGATATGTGAAAAGTGCCTTGTTATTTTTTTTTCTTCCATCAATGATTAATAGAAAGTTTTTTTAGGTAGAGTCCTTGTACTTTTTGAACATCATATGATCTCAATGCTTTTATTAGGTAAGCAGAATTTTAAAGTATTCATATTCTCTACTCTTTTCTAAACTGAAGCAGTTCATTTCCAATTTGCTATCATTCATTTCATTTGAAGGAACACCACACAAAGCGAAAGTAATTATTATCCACTGGGACCTCTTCTGTTGAAATAATAATATATGCCCAAGTTTTTAATTTGTAAATATTATCACTAACAGTTTCTTTCTTGACCTTGATGGGTCTCTGGTGTCATCTAGCTAACATCAGTCTCTTCAGGAGAAGACAAAAGATCTGAACACAAAGTTATATCTAACACACAAAGAGATAAGCAGGTAGGCTGAATCATGTAGCTGCAACTGGGTAATGCTTCTCCATAACACCGTGAGCAATGGGGATGTTCGATATTTTTCCTGTTTATTGGCTTGGAGTGGAGGTTGATTGTGAAAGACCAGCACAATTTGTGAGTAGTGTTGCTGTGGAAGCTGAAAGCCACCCAACCTGGGGGAGCAGCTAAGGATTTGAATAGAGGAGAACCTGATGGAAGAATATAATTTATAAAGGCTCATCACTGTCTCAGTTCCCTCAGGCTGCCACAACAAATAACCACAAACTAGAGGGCTTAAATCAATAGAAAACCTGTCCCCATGTTTCTGAGAGTCAGAAGTCCAACATCAAGGTGGCTTCGGAGACACACTCCTTCCAAAAGTTCTAGGAAAGAACTGCTCTTCCCTTCTAGGTCCTTGGGGGTCATGACACTCCCAGACTTATGGCAGCCTCAGTCCAAATTCTATCTCCACCAGCACATGAACACCTCCTCTGCACCTCTATGCTCTTTTCTCTTCTGCTACAGATACTTGTTGCTAGTTTTCCGGTCTTCCCTAAACCCAGATATCATTTCATGTTGAGATCTTCAGTTTATTCTAAGAAAGGCACAATTTTCAATATTGCCTATAACATTTATTCTTGTTCTTCTTTCTTTTTCTTTTTCTTTTTTCTTTTTACCTTTTTGAGCCAGGGCCTCACTACACAGTACATTCTAGCCTTGAACTTACTTTGTAGCTCAGGCTGGTCTTGAACTAGCAATGATCCTCCTGTCTCAGCCTCCTGAGTACTAGGATTACAAGCATGTGCCACCACATAGGACAATAAAATCATTTTTGGGGGTTCAGGTAGGCACAATTTTGGAGGACATTATCCCCCTGGATAATTAACCCTCACTCAACTTTCAGCCTTTCTCAGAATGATGTCAGTAACAGAAAGATGCTTGACTTACAGCAGCATTATCTTCCAAGCAATGTTTCTCTTGAAATAACACGATAGGAAAGTATTAACTTATAACTTTTGCTCTAATCATTTTTTATTTTTTATTGACAAAAAGGATACAGAGTTTTGACACACTCCTTACTCACTAGGGCTTAAAATTTAAAATTACAAGTCCTCTGATAAATTTTCTCTGGTTTCTCACATGTAGCCCTCTCAATTGATCTCAGCAGGATAGTGAGGGAGGAGGGGCTGGGGCATTAGCCCAGGCTCAGTGAAGGTGGCACAATGGCCTTCTTCCTTCATTAATGATGGTAGAGGTGGGCTCAGCTCTCAGTGTCTATTTCTTTTCATTCTGTAAAGAAGCATCCTGATTTTCACAACTTTTTCTCTTGTCACAATATTCAGGGAGATACCTTCTCCCATTTCTATTTTCGTATTCATGTTTTCATTTGGCTTTGGGCTTAAAGCTATACTAGCTTAACCCTAATGGCTCTGGGTCCTTCTCAGCTGCGTTTCCTTCCGTCTTTCAATATTAATGTTAGAAGAGTTATGGAACTTTCTGATTTTTTTCAGTTTTTTCATGTAAAGAGAGAGAAAAGTAACTCTTGTGAGAAGAACATGAGGAAAAATAATTTAATATGTTTATAGCTTCTATCAAGCCACCTCAAAAAGCAACAGCTCCTTTGTATGGTACATATGTTATGATTGTACAGAAGAAAGCAAAAGGCTTGAGCAATCTCTGCATTTTGGGTGTGCAGAACCAATGGGAAGACACTCCTGATTTGAGTCTCCGGGTCCATTCAGTTCCATGATTTATGGCAAAAGAACAAAAGAGAGCTGCAAACAGAGAACTTTCCATCTACCCCATCTATACTCACATCAATTTAAACTTCATGGGAGGAAGACCCATAAAATGCTCTGGATACAGCATAAGGAGCAGAGACTCTGCAAGAGGCCTGGAGCATTCTTGGTGTTGTTTCCACGTGTCACATAGTGAAGATGATAACTTAGTCATTTCTTGGGTACTGAAGGCTGAGAAAACTGATTTTTTTAAAAAAAGATTACCTTTATTTTCCATTCTATCAAGACATAATTGCACAATATTCATATTCATCAGAGTGCTTTGAAGATGACATTGGAATTGAAAATTTTAGTATTTCCAAAGGAATTTAGAAGCACAGAATGTCAGGCTCAGATCAAATAAAACTGACTTTCCAAGTCTCCATCTATTAAAAATGTATGTTCTGTGTTCAAGAATTTTCTTGCATAGCAGTTTCACACAGATAAAAGTGCTGATATATTTATGTGATGTATATGTACTAATTTTGGGCCTTTCGCTGGTGCTTTTTGAGAGCTCTGTAGCTCTTTCTTCCTGCTTTAGTTTTCCCTCTACATTTGGCTTCCCCCAAGAAGCAATAGACCAAAGGCAAATAGAGACAACAGACCTTGCTTCTTCAAGTAAACTTCTTCCTTTTGCTGGCCACAAAATGCAGAGACAATGTGGAAAAGAACCTATGCATGGTAGACTGGCACTTTGGCACTGCCTTTTTATGTAGATTGCGGAGGATCTCAGATGCCATTTCCAAAAAAGTTGATACTTAAAATGCAAGTCCCAGATCTGAAGTCCCAGATCCTGTGAATGTTTGCTACTTGCCTATGTTTTGTGCTGGTTTCTAGACTTCTTGGTTCCATATTTTTTTCTTCCAGACAACCACTTCCCCTGCTTTAAACATTTAGACCAGAGTGACTGCAACTCTTCTCAGCAATGTACTATTTCTGTCGAAGTTAGAACACATCTCTTCATTGTACATGCACTCTTGCTTTTAACCCAGCTCAAAACAGAGGAGAAGCAAGAGATGAACCTTAGTATAAGAATTTGTGCTTTCCTGACAGATCCATTTTGTGAGAGAAATGTTTGCTGGTGTCATTCCCTGTTTCAACTCTGGGTTAGTGGCAGGACAATGACTGGAGACAGTGCCTCCCCTCAATTAGCTTGTAGTCTATGAGGCATAATTGAAATGAAAAAGTGAGCATTGTGTGTAGCATCTTTAAGTACTGGACTTAGAAGAGAAAGGTTTACTTTACAACTCAGCCTTTTACAAGAAACTAACTAAACATCATATGACACAACTTTCTTCTTTATTTTTCTTATTAGAAAGTATCAGTGTGATTTGGTTGGGAGATAGTTTTCTGCCTGACTCTTCTATATCATGGTGGGTGATGAAGTCTTCTTTGGCTTCCTCATAGTCTAGTGTGACTTTGCTGTGTTGGTGACCTTCAGTATCTCTTGGGGCACTGGAAAACTAGAGAGAAAAAAGAGGCCTGGAGGAAGGGGATAAACATGAGCACCACATTCATCTTTCTGTGTTTTTCTAGTCTAGGGAGTAGAAAGAATGGATCAAGTCTAGACACTTAAGTTTTACAAAGTAAGCTCTAAGTTTTGACTTTGAGTATCTCTTCATTAAGAGTATCACTTCTGAACTTCCTCATCTTCATTATAATTAGATTCTCTAGCTACATGATAGGTAAGATATTGTTCTCTGGTTCCATTATGTGTCATGGGTCAGAGCCCAAAATTTGATCTGGGAGAGGTGTTCTTTTCTAAGCTTTTTGCCATTAGCGCATACATTTACCATTTAAGTTTATTTTTATTAGTATTTTTGGTGATACATAATAATTATATTCATCTTGGGGAATTGCTGATATATTCATGAGATATATCCTATCATATATATATATTTATATATGATATATCCTATATATATGTATATATAATATATATAGTTAGATTAATATATATGTGGATACATATATATCCATATTATATATACATATATATATTTATCACATCTTTATCACTTTCTTCCCCCCCTCCAACCTTCAGATCCTCTTCAAAACTTAGTTAGGGACCCTCTTGCAGTATGATATCTTATTCTTGTGAGTACAGGCAGGAGGATAGAGGTATAGACGCAGAAATGGCATTGCAGTGGCTGTGTTCACCCTGACCCAGGCCAAATAGTAGGCAGTCTACACAGGGTTCAGGCTGCTTCAGTTCTCCTTTACTGTTTAATTACTTCAGAAGAATGAACACATTATCTTATAACAGCATCTCGTGACATATTTATTTATATTCCTTTTGTATGTATGCAGTTTCATGATACTTGAATGATGTCCACATTTTATCCCTTAATTAGTGTGCATCATCTTTAGTAAGGGAGCTGGGAGAAATTTAAAAATAGATTTTAAAAGTTTATAAAATGGTGGAAGTGTAAGGGAAATGTCACCATTAACTTTTCAAATGGTATTCTTTGTATGTGGCAGCTTTCTTCCCAAGTTATAAAAGCTTGAAGCTGCCTCAAGAATTTAGGATATCTGATAATAGATGAAAACTTCTTTGGAATACAAACAGTATCATCAACTTTTTAAAAAAGAATTCAATAAATCTAGTATCAGATTATTGTGCCTACTCATAAAATTTGTTCTCACTGGTTGTATAATTGAGAAGTGTATTTTGAGCAGTATGTTTTAAAATTTGGAGGGAGATTACAGGGTTCTGTTAATTCTGGAGATCAGTTGGAGCTTGTTTTGGAAAGTGAAGCAGATGAAACCAGTAGCGAAGAACCAACCCATAAAAATGCTTAGTGAATTTCAAAACAAGAATGGAAAATTAGCTATCGTTGTTATATATTGTTATCATCAAATTTATTGCTCAGATTGCCAGATTTAGGCATGCCAGATAGATCAAGCAATTAAACATTAACTCTTCTTTTCACTAAACTAATTTTTTTCCTTGTCCTTTTTGTTTTCTTCTTTAAAATAAAAAAAAAAAAATTCTTAGTGAGCCAAAATCATACATTTTTTCGATATAACCTCTACTTAGAATATACTCAAGCTGCAGTCACTGATAGGATTTTCATTTTATTTTATTTTATTTTTACTTATTTATTTATTTATTTATTTTTGTATTTTAGGGAAGGGTCTACAAGTTCTCACTACTAGATCCGGCTTGTAGTGATCCGCCTGTTCACAGCCTCCCTAGAGATGGGACTACAGGAGCGCGTCAACATGCCCAGTCTCAATTGCCATCTCAGTGCGCCCTGGGGGTGGGGCCAACATGGCAAGCCCAGGGATCTAACCCCAGGCCCCTGAGCCTGCTTGCAGGTGCTTTAATCTGCTGAGATATTTGGGTGGCCCTAGGATTTTCATTTTAGATAAAACAGTTGAAATAATATATGATAGGATGAATCTTGCACTGTCTTCTAGAAATGAATGTTGAATGTCCTTGTCCTGTGTACCATTTGGTTTAAAGATTGCAGCAAACTGTTCAGGAGGAAGGGTTATAGCTGAGAGGCAGTGCCATGGATCTTTGGACAGATCAAAATGTGTGCTGATCTGTTCGTTTTGACAACAAGTATTTCCTCTGACTTTAAGTAGCTTTGGTTGGGTAGAAAGGCTTGGTGTGCAGAATGGAGCACCACGGGCTGTGGTCCCAACTATATCCCTGCCTGCCAAGGGAGCCTTGCTGCTTGGAACACTGTGATCACCCTCAGGCGTATCTCTGTGTCTGCCATTTGCCCACCCACCTGAAGTATTGCTTGACTGTGGCAGTAATTACCTGCTCACACACCTACAGCATAGCTCTGCTGTGCCACCAGTGAGCCTGACTTAACCACCTATTAGCCCTATCTCGACCAACACAAGCCTGATTAAGCCAATGCAACCAAGTGCGATGATTTTGTAATGAAATGTCCTTGGCTTGTTGGTAAATTTCATTTGGGATCATGTACTATAATTCAAACTTGCCTTTGTATTCACTGACCTTGACAAAATGCACAAGAACAGATGTAGACCTGACATTCTACTAATGCAATTAATTATTCTACCCTTCAAATTATACCTTACTTTTACTGTTTTACAGTTCAACAGTGGTTCTTTTAATGACCAAGCGGCTGAGGATTCAGGCTTCACTGTGACTTGTAAGGGACAGTTACTTAAAGTGAGGAGAGCTGCTTTTTGGCTCAATTCTATTATGCCATTTCTAAAAGTTCAAGTCATTTTGAATTGGGGTGGGCTGATTAGTAGGTGGGGAGTGGCCATCCTGGGAGTGTTCACACAGAGACTACATGGCCACATGCTAGAAGGCTGGACAGAGCGCTACATGGAGCAGCACATGATAATCTCTGGAACTTCTTCCTAAAGTTCTGGGTAGTTATGTCTCAGTTTTGTAATATTGTAATGATTTCAGTTAGAGATTCTCCCTATTCACTTTCTACTGAATATATTCTCTCTGTTTCCACAATTTTAAAGTATGTATTTCCCCAGTAACTTTTTAAAATCAATTTTGCCCCTTTCCTTTTATAGCTGCAGCTACTGGGAAATATGTGGTGTGAGGCTCCAGAGCCTCTCTGAACCAGCTCTGCTTCTTGATAAATGCCTGGTATAGAAAACTTTCTAAATGTTCATCTGCCAACTTCAAAGCACAGCAGATATGCATCGACCTCACCAAGTTGTCAAAAGACAAAAACAAACAAACAAACAAACAAAACCCCAAACCCTCATAAAATATTTAGTATAGGCATAGTGCCTCTAGTAAATACAGTGACAAGTATTATGTATTTCTTAAGGTGGTGTTTATTATTGACCTGAGCTGTCAGCAAACCTGTCACTTTTCTGCTACAAACAAATGGTGAATTAAATTTCAAGAGTTTTGTCAATGAATAGCATTTAAAAGAACAATAATTTATGCATAGAACTATTGGTATTTATGTCTTTTCATCTCCCTGTACCTTAAATTCAACAATTTCATTAGTGAAGTTAGTTTTAATGATGGATTTAAATTGTTTGAGTAATTTATTTTTGAGAGTACAATTTAAAATTCTTGAATAGCCCACAATGACCAGCACCTCACAATTTCAGAAGCCTCTGTCACTTATAGTCTATTGCTATTGCGCACACACACACACACACACACACACACACATATTTGGACTTAACATTTTTTAGATTTCTGTTTTGTTTACAGAGCGCTGATTCATACAGAAGAGGTTGCTCCAGCTTAATGTGTGAATTATGCTTGCCTGTGGCTTTCCTTTCCCATTGAAACAGAAATGATCCCAGTGAGTGAAAAGCAAAGATAAGCTGAGAATAGAGTTGCAATCTTAGTTTGTGCAGGTGCTGTTTTGTTAACATCCTGGTGCATGTGCATTGTATTTTTGCACACACAGTAATAGTCAACTTTTTTTTAGAACATGCATTACAATGTTCAGCTCATTACAAGTCATGACAAAGCTCTGTTGGAACCAAAGAGAAGGCTTATGCTCTTTATATCCTGAGAAATTGTTCTTGTTGTAACTCAAAGAATGTTAGTCCAGGAAATATCAACTGGCGATTGGCTTTGTTAGTTGTTTTATAACCAGGCTACTTTTCCATTTTTTTTATATGCTGTATTAAGACAGTCTTACACTTGGAGGCCACTCTACACACATGTGTGATAAGATGGTAACAATCACACCAGGTCCAACTGCACCTTTATGTCCCCACACTGTGTCCCTTTTCCCTTTTTACTTCTTTTCTTCTAGTCAGAGCTAAGACACACCACTTCATACAAACCTCATAAATTTTTCCTTGTGTGCACTTTAGTTAAAAGAGCTCCCAGTGTTGTGTTTTCTGCTCTGTGGGGACATCATGTCACAGTCAGCTAGCTGGGAGATCAAAGTGGGTTGTCCCCATCTAGTTGAATGGCTGATCTGTCCCTGTGACACACCTAGCAGGTTTTCTGAGTGTACTCAGTTTCAAAAGCATATGGAGAAAGGGAATTTAATCACATTACATTTAAATTTGGGGACAGTTTATAGAATCAAAAATAGTTACACCTTCAACAGATGAAGTAAGTGACTTGCCAGCTTTTTCTAGGTCCCCTCATTCACTTGTACAGTAGAAACTATCAGTCTGTATGAGTGTGGATTTCTTTCTTTTTTTCTTTTCAATCAGAAGAATTTTAACTTGATTCCTAAATTAGAGATGCAATTTTCTGATGATTTAAAATATAATCACGGATAAGAGTTGTGTGTGCATATTTTAAGAAAGATGAAAACATTTAAATAAGCACGGTGTGTGCAGTTTCATCACAGGATTTTTGACATCGCTCCTTCCTTTTTGTGACCCTGGTGTTTTCAACAAACTTCCCTGCCTGTTGATTAGAGGTGGTCCTGGTGTTACAAGAAGATTACTAATGCCTGCCCAATAGGGCACGTGTTTCTAGTAGCTTCTTCCATTACACAGTTCCTTCTTCCTTTCCACATCATGGTTCCTTACCATAGGCTGTCACCTCAAGGATGGCGACTTGCAATTACTAAGCTCTGTGAGATGCATTCCGGGCTCCAGGCTCTGAAACCCGTGGGCTGGGTGGAGGTGGGTGTTGTGCCCGGAGGTCACCTTTCCTTCTGCTCAGGAATTTACTCCACTTTCTCTTCCCAAGAGAAGTCATCTCCAGGGTTTAGAAGAGCTACAGTAAAGAAAAAGGGAACAGACAGGCTCTTATATCGAAGAACAATAAACTATCAGAAATAAAAGAAGAGGAGAAATTCCAAAGTATTTGTTTAAAACTGTCTACCAATATTTGGCAAAGCATGTGAGTGTGAAATAAAGCTATTGTGATATTTGGACTTTATTCTTCCTCCTAAAACATGTATTTTCTATAATTATGGCCTTTGGGGAGATTTTATATTTGTCATACAAGTTCTATTGGTTGATAACTTGCTTTGGAAAAGTTTATTTTTCCTCATTAACTTAATCAACTTTTCTTGTTGCTGGGACAACATACCCAACATGTACAAGTTAAAGGAGGAAAAGTTTATCGCTTGTAGGGGTTTCAGTCCTTTGTTAGCTGGCTCCAAGGCAAGGTGGCATAGCACAGGGGCATGGCAGAGGACAAACAGCCCCTGCCAAGCAGGCAGGAGTCATGAAAAAGCAAGCAACAGCATCAAGCTTGATTTCTTTCTTTCCCTTCACATTCCATCCAGGCTAAAAACCTATTGATTGGTGCCATCATACCCAGGGCGGGGCTTCCATTGTCCATACCTTTAATCCAGTATCACACCCTTAACTCACACTCATAGGAAGTAATCCAGCCATCTTTGAAACTCCTCATCTATGAAGCTTTGGGTAGACATCTAGATACAAGCCACGCAGTTACTTTCTCTAAAGATGATAACAGTTTCTAATAAATGGGAAAAAATGTAACGTGTCCCAACAAATTACTCTTGTTTAATTAATATCCTGCTTTAGTTACTCAGTACTTGTCATTGTATTCAAAATATCACAGAATTAAGATAACAGCTTTATAATGCTGACTCAGAGGTATTAAGTACTCTTTTGCCTGTTTTCAGACTTCTCTAACTCGTTGCTTTGTCATGGTGTAGGTGATATTGTCACAGTGGACAGTGGGAATGCTGCGATTATATCGCTTCGATCTGTCTTTATTTCTTGGATGTTATCAAGCTGACATAAAAAGCCATCTTCTAGTGACAGTGACTATTACAGACATTTGAGTAATATATCCTAATTTATATCCTAATTGTGGGCTCTCATCCTGAAGTCAAGGCTGGAGTATTTGTATAGTATTTGCACTAGTCACATTAAAAAGAAAATTCTCTGTGACAAAATACTCAACAATTACAATTTAAAAGATGGAAGACTTAACTTGG
>NDGM011133088.1:0-10537 GCA_002564305.1 Octomys mimax | reverse complement strand
AGCAGACTATAAAATTAACACATTTAGTATTTGTCAGTGTGACAGTGCCGTTGTTCCATGGTGGAAGTCTCTCTTCTGCTCTCAGCCTGCATCTGCCTGAGCAGGAATTACCGAGAGCTAGTGGTGAAGTTTTGGCTCTTATGTTCAGCTCCAGAATCTGCAGACCCCGGGTGTGCCCAGGCGCTCCCTGTGTGTGTCCAGCCCTGCTCGTGTGTGTGGTGGCAGCGGCTAAGAAGGAGAGAAGCGACACCCGGCCGGACACCATAGCTGGAGGCAGAAGTTGGCCTGGACCCTGCCGACGCCCCTTTAGCTGTTGGGTTCTTTGTCGGGCAGGGGATCCACTGTGAGATTAGGACCAGGCACTGTTCCGTGACGCCTCCGTCCATCCGTGCAGCTATGCACAGGACAGTGGAGACAAGATTATGACGCGGCTGGGAAGTGCCTGCGGCCTGTGAAGTGGTGTACTCACGGCTCTGACTGTGTGAATGTCACACCAGGTGGCCAGTGTGACAGAAGCGCAGCATAAGCAATAAAGTCCAGCGCATAAGACTCGATCGAGGTACTGGCCTGGGGGTTTACTGTACTGGACTTCTTATTGGTTTAAAGTATCCTTCTCACTGATTCAGAAACTTCCTTTTGTGCTGGCTGTGGTGGCACATGCTTGTAATCCCAGCATTCGGGAGGCTGAGGCAGGAGGATCCCTTGGAGTTCAAGGCCAGCCTGGGCTGCAAAGTGGGTTCAAGGACAGCCTGAACTGCATAGCGATAACCTATTTCAAAAAAACGAAAAGAAAGTTCATTTAGTGAGATTTGGGGACAGCTGTGGCTGCTACTAGTTAAGCAAGACTGAAGCATAAATCAGGCTCTAGATTGTTTATAGAAAATCACTTATGAAAAGTGCTCAGTGTGGAAACTGCGCTGTGTCACTCTGGAGCAGCCTTGCACCGCTGCTGGCTTTTGTGGGTTTTTTGGTGCTGGAATGGACAGGATTTGAGCCCGCCTGGTGCGCTCCGCCGCCGAGCTGCAGCCAGCTCCACTGCATCTCTGGAGTGTGTTGTCTTGTGCTTGATTGAGTCACATGTTGCTTTGTTCCTCCTGGCCCTTGGAGGGAGCCAGGCCTGGTGGTGCACCCCAGTAATCCTATCAGTCTGGGAGGCTGAGGCAGGAGGATTGCAAGTTAGAGCCCAGCCTGGGCAACACTCCTAGAGTTAACAAAAAACAACCAAAGGGGGCTGGAGATGCAGTTTAGTGTGAAGGCCCAGGGTTCAGTTCCAGAACTAAATAAAAGTGAGAGGGAGGGAACCCTGGGAAACAAACTCACGGAGCAGCTCCGGGCCCTAATGCTCGGCGTGTCCCCGTGTGCCGGCTTATCCTTTGTCATATGCCCAGGCTTCCTGTGCCTCTGTGCCTGGCCTCAAGCTGTGTCTGTGCCACCACCCCACTCTGCAGAGGTAGATTCCTGCTCTGTGCCCGTCCTCCAGGGGCCAGCACCTCCTCTGAGTGGGGTACCCTGAAGGACACTTGCTTCTTCCTGTTGTCTTGTCCTCACCATCACTGGCTTCCCCAGCGTCCCCCAGGGCCCCAGCCCCAGGCCCCCCACAGATGCACGCGGCAGGGCTGGGCTGATGCGAATCCACTACTTTGTCGGCCTCCCCGGGCCTTTTCTCTTTAATAGCTCAACAGAGACATCTGCGCTGGCCGCCCTCCAGAGTGCGTGGTATTTATTTTTGATTTGAAATATGAAAAGCATTTTTGAAAGACAACTGACTCCTCTGAGTCATGCCCAGGGGAGCAGACGGCTGCAGTGTGGGCCTGCGCTCTTGCGGAGGAGGACAGCAGTGGGGGCTGCTGTGGAGTGACCTGGACTTAGGTCACCGCCTGGCTCAAGTGCACTGACCATAAAGCAACTTGTGGGCAGGCGCCGTGGCTGTGGGTAATTGAATACAGCCGTGGCTTAACAAGGAGCCCCACACCGGGGTTCCCGGAGGATGGGCCCAGCGCACAGACACCCACGCCCACCGTGTTGAGTGCTGGTGCTTGAGGGGGAGCAGTCACCGTGGCAGGGTGGGCTCTGTGGGTGCTGGCACTGAGAAGTTGTTTGACAGCAGCTTCTGAGTCCCTGGGGGTGGCTTGCTTTCCTTCTTTTCCTTTGTGGAGAATGACTTTTTTTTTTTGGCTGGCTCAGGCTGCCTTAAGTGCCGGTCTGGTAATGCAGGTGGAGGTGGGGACTGAACTGCAAACTGCAGTATCGTGCATCTGCCTGAGCTGGCAGGCCCCCCTCCTTCTTTCCCTTTGTTAGACCCAAGCTGTCTAGGACCTGCTGTGAGAACCCACATGTATCCCCTAACTTCAGCCTTTGCCATTCCCTCCTTGGGTCTTGGTGCCACCCTGCGAGGTGGGCCAGGCCCTGTGTTGAGCCTGCCAGCGGCGGGTGTCCTGAGTGCTGAGGAAAAGCCGGGCACAGCGCCGGACCCAGCGTCAGGGCCCCGGGACACTCAGCCTCCGGTCTTGTAGCTGCCAATGGAGATGACTGTTTCTCCCTCCTCCTTAGGTCTCTGCTTGTGGGACCAGGGAGCCCACATTTTAAACATGCTTTGAAGTGATGCTTATGGTCCTCGCAACCCAGTGGCCCAGGGGTTGACCCACTCCTCCACGGGCCCAAGTGCATTGTGTCTCTTGGGCAGCCGCCTGGTGAGGGCACAGCAGCCCCTGCCCTCTGCTCACGTTGGGACTCTCCCAGCCAGGTGGGCTTTGGGGCAGCCCGACTGCCGCTGCCACCTACAGTCCTGGCAAGAGCAGCAGGGTCTTGGCCATGGTCAGTTTTTCCACGGCCATCAGATGGATCTATTTAGCTCTCAGACAAGGTAGGGGATGGACCAGTCACCTCGGGCCTGAGATCAAGACCAGACGCCTGTGTAGACCCAGGTGGCCCAGGCTAGGGACGATCACCCTGCCAGGCTCACAAATGGATGGGTAAATATTTACCCTGTCTGAGCCCGAACGGGACGTCTACCCGTGTTTTGCTCTTCTGTCTCCTCCCTCCCTCACCCTGCTCTGCATTCCCCTTTAAAAAAGGAAACTGGGGGGTTGACAGGGCAAGTGCCTGACTCTGGCCCCACGGCCAGCCACTGCATGGCCTCTGGGTCCGCCTGAGCCCTCCTGCTCCTTAGCCTTGTCCCCTGGCAGGCTTCCTGGGTTTCCAGCCCTCCTGGCCTGCCCTGTGCTGCAGCCTGCCCCGGGTAAGAGGGCCCTTGGCCTGTGGCTACATGGGCTCCTGGCACATGGCTCCCTGCAGGCAGTGGCTGCAGGCAGTGTTGGTGCTGTCCCCTCAAGTCCCATGTTTGTCTCTGACCTGGGAACTCCTGGGGTTGAAGGGCTGTGTCCTCTGCACCTCGGAACTGTCCCTTCATTGGCTGGGCGGCTGCTTGGGTCTCATCCCCTGCCGTGCTCACCTCAGGCCAGGCCACTGTGCATCAGTCACAGGGCTTCCCCATGGAGCGGATGTAGACTGNGGGCCCGGGGGACAGCCATGGCTGGAGGCGGAAGGGCAGCTATTTTTAATGGCATCAGAGGAGCTGTGCTTTTGCGGGGCCGCCACCCAGCCTGGCTGAGGGCCGCTCTGAGCAAACAGCTCTTGGGCCTTTGCTGCTCACTGGTTATTTCTGGGTTGTAGCCTGCACCCTGGCTGGGAGGTGCAAAGGCAAACAGGCGAGAAGCTGCGGTCCCTTCATCTCCCCTTTAAAGTGTGACTAACTCTGAGCTGGCCCTGGCTCTGGCCGGCCATGTGCGCACTGCAGGGACCCAGCCTGCGGTTTGTGCTGCTGACCCTGGGCACTCCCTCGGCCGAGCTGGTGGGCAGGGGTGGGAAGTGGACTCCCTGGGGTGCAGGCTGAGGATGGGTGTGAAGCAGAAGCAGGGCCCTGGGCTGCGTGCTGTGTCTCCGGGAGGAGCCGGGCCCTGCCTGCGGAACTGAGTTGGGCCCTGGAATTTTGCTCCTGAGCATTCGGTAGCATTGGCCAAGCCGTTTAACCTTTGTGAACCTCAGTTTCCTCATCTGTAAAGTACAGGAAATGTCATTTCCTCCCGGGCTTCTTGTAAGGATGAAAGGGAGCAGTGTACACAGGCGCAGCTCCTGGGGTGTGGCGGTTTGTAATTCCTGAGATCTTGGGATATTTCTGTAAGAGTCCCTGTCTCATGTGCTCCTTTGGCACAGGAGAAATAAAGCAGGCACGAGGGGGCTCTGGTCTTGAGAAGAAGCGGAGTCTGCCTGGGAAGAGAGCAGCGTCCAAGCAGCAACTACACATGTGTATTTCAGGAGGCTGTGCCTTCCCTGGGTTGCCCTGCCGGGGCCAGAGCTGGGTCTCCTCTCCCCTGAGAAGAGACTCACGTCTGCTGCCCATCTTCTGTGTCACATGTGCTGGGCCAGATGTGCTGTCATTTAATTCTCATGGCACCTGCGTCATGGATGGACGTTGGGTGCCCTTTACAGACAAGAAAACAGAAGCTCCGGGAGGCACCTTACCCTGGCCACACGGGCAGTGGGGGAGCTGCGATCCGGACCAGGGTCTCCAACTCCCCCCACTTGCCTGTTCCCTTCCACTACACAGAGTGGATTTGTGCTCAGTGCCTCAGCCAAGTATTCAGGGCTGCACCAGGCCAAGAGAGGGGCCCCAAGGAACTTGAGCTTGGGGACATCACCTCAGGGGGACTGGGGATGAGCTGGTTGTGGTGGTGAGTGGTAAAGGTGGCTTCATCTGATCACAGACCCTTGGTTGGCTGCTGGGAGGGTGCAGTGGGGATGAGAGATGGGGGAAGTGGCAGTGGAGGCTACAGGGCTGGGCTGTGCTCTCCCCACCCTGGGAAAGCTGGGCTCCTTGTGAGGCTCTGAGAAGCTGGGGCTTTCTGCTCGGGGAGTCCTTAGGAATGTGGGGAGCTTTGAGGAAGCCAGCGCTGCCCCCATCCATACACTCATGTGGTCCCTCGCTCATCTGCATGCATGGCGAATGCCTATTGACAACATGGTGTGGGGGCAAATCCCTGGGCTACCGCCTGGTCGTCTTACATCTCTGCCCTCTCTGTGGCACTTGGCCTTGACCCAGTGTCCATCCCGCGTGGGAGGCTGAGGTGTGGGGAACGGCGGTTCCTTGCAGGAGACCAAAGGGCCACGCGGGACCAAGAATTAGGAGTTCCTGACTCACCTGGAGCCGTCGTCCACCGAGTGGCCTTCACACTCTGTTGGCCGAGCACTGAGTTATGTCCTCGGGATTTTTGTTTTCATTTTCAGGGCATGTATTTGATTTTTAAGAGCAGCCACAGTGCTTCTGGATGTTGAACAGTGGCTGACGCCGTCACACGCCAGGCACTGACTGACTGTGCAGGGAGTCTGGTCACCGTCCACGTCATGGCTTCCCCCAGTCCTGGCGTAACAAGGAGGAAACGAATTTGTAGACGGTGTAGCTTCCTGGAGGTCACGCAGCTCCCAGCTGCTTGTTCCGGATCCCTGACCCGGCCACCTCGCTTCTGTGACGGGGTCAGGGGCTGGTCCGGAAGCGAAGCTTGCTCATACCATGTCGTCTTAGGAAGAAGCCTTGTCTGGTGCCAAGGTGACCAGTCCCTCTGTCCTTCAGAAGTCAGCCAGCCTGGATACGGTGCTTTCCCTGGGCCCTGCCTGGCTGACACTACAGCAGCAGAACAGAGAGTTCAAGTTTGTGCCCGCAAGCCCCAGTACTGCCCCGGCCTCATGATGCAGGATGACATCCTCCCTGCCCAGCTACAGGGCACGCATGGCCTGAGCAGACTGCAGAGGAACTGGTTCTGACCAGTGTTGTGGAGACAAGGTGCCTGGGAGCGTAACTAGCAATCCCTTTGCTCTGTTCAAGGGGGAAACTGAGTCCCCTGAGTTCAGTCATGCAGCCCGCTACACGTATTTGTGAGTGTGCCTTACCTCCCTATCTGAGCAGCGATTACCCTGCTACGGGCCTCCTCCCACCCTCCCAGGGCCTGACAGGAAGTGGAAGTGGAGAGAGTTAAACTCTTGCGGGTGAGCAGCTTAATCCCCAGAGTGCTGCCAGGGGCTCGGAGAGGGGCTTCACTGTTTTCCATCGGATGAGATGGGAAATCAAGGAACACTCACCTCGAACCTCGCGGGGTGTTTTAAGCCCCAGCCTTCCCCATGGGAATCTACCCCCCCTACTGGTAAGGTGGAGATTGGGCCAGGAATGAGAGACTGCTGCTTCCCCAGGGGGCAGTGGACCCAGAAGTTAGGATTCCCATGCCGGGGAGATGGCTCAGTAGAATAAGCGCGTGCCAGGGCCTGAGTTCAATCCCTGGTTATGCAAAAAAAGACAAAAATAAATAAATAATAAATAAATAAAAATTCCCAAACTGCCTTCCTTTCTTGTTTGGGAGGCAGGGGCCTTGCGGGTTGGGGGCTGGGAGGAGCTGGGAGAGGCAAAGTGGACAGGAGGGCCAGGGCAGGCCCTGCTCCCGCACTGCCTCGCCGTGTGCCTGAGCGGCTCCAGTCCGCTTTCCATATCTAGGAGGATGAGCTCAGGAGTAAGTTTGGGTTGTTGTCCTGGCAGAAGAGTGACAGGCTTAGCTGTGCTAGGACCAGGATGGTGGCAGTGTCAGCCGCCGTTCCATCCTCAGCAGGCTGTCGCCAGCCCACGCGCTTTGTGGCAGTGGGTTGGGTTTTCTTTCTGGTAGGCTCTTTCTCGGGCTCCTGTGAGAACTCTGGCCCTCCACAAAGCCTTCCGTCTGGGGACATTCCGCCCTGTCCCTCAAGTCTCCCTCCTCCCTCACAGCACCATCTGTGTCATCCTGTGACATATGTACCTCCTTGCCCCCTCTGAGCACCTATCCAGCTTGTTTATGGCCCATCCAGTGTTGGGACACCCAGGCTGGATGTGGTGGCCCCACCACAGGCCATGGGGTCTGCAGCTGTCCCCCAGGGGTGGCCTTCACAGCAGGGTGAACCTGGTGACTGCTGGTGGAAGGAAAACCTCACCTCGAGCCTCTTCTCTCTCTTCCTGCTGTGTCCCTTCGGGCCACTGGGCCTCTTTCCACAGGTGGCCACCATCTTTGTTGTAACGGAACATGCCGATAAAACTCCACGGCTGTTTTTCCGTTTCCTTAGAAAAGCTTAATTGGAATTTTTAACACATTTTTTTGAAGCTGGGCTGCGTTTTCATTTGCTGCAAAAAACAATGAGAAGGAAAACAAAGTATGATCTTACTGCCAAAAACTATGGAGCCAAATCTGAAATGAGTTTACAAAGTCATTAGTATTTTCCATTTGCAAGCCCCGAAATGAGTATAAGTCCAGTTTCTTGTAATTAGCTACAAATTAGACAGGGATCGGAAGGACTTTTCAGGGATCCACACTCCAAACTGGAGCGGAAGCTGATGAGGGAAGGAGCCAAGAGGTGCTTGGGTTTCCAGTCTGAGACCTTAGGAGGGCATGGTGGCCCCGGATGTCCCTGGGTGAGAGCACTTTCCCAGTAATTCGCAAACTTGGCGAGGACATTTAGGATGATCTGTTCTCCCTTCCTTATTTTCCTGAATGAGGCAACTGAAAGATTTGAGGAGGGAGGGGTCAGAGCTGGGGCCTCGGCCTGTGCTCCTGAGCCTGTGGCCAGGGCTTCTGTCCCTGCGCGCCTGTCCCAGTGGCTGTGTAGATCTAGCATCTGAGATTGCCAGTGGTCTCTCTAGAGGCAACAGGATGGTGTGGTTAGGGTTGCTCTCTGCCGAGCACTCTGAGCGCGTGATACTCCCAGTGCCCGCCTAGTGCCACGCTACTCACAGAAGACAGCGGCTTCTCCTTTCCTTGACATAGGCTGGCGGGTCCCAAGGCTGCGCCTCCCCCAGCACACAGAACCCAGGGCTCTGCGGACGGCTCCCTGCCATCCCCTGGCCCCGATGAGCCAGGCCTTTGCTGCTGCTGAGCCTGCAGAGGGGTGCAGAAGGCCTCCGGAGTCCTCTTCCCTGGCTGTTGGAGGGGAGGCCCTGGGCTGTCATATCCTCTGGAGTGTGGGAAACACTCAACAGAGGCAGCAGCTCCAAGGAAACCACCCAGAGTGTCCAGAGTTCTTCTCCATGGCTTTCTCCTCCAGGTCTTGGGGTTTCATTGCTCCATCTCCAAGCCCCAGTCCTCTTTCCTTGGTGATTTGAGTGTGGGTGCTGTGTGGAAGGGGATGCTGTTATTAAAGGCATGGCCCCCCGCTGGCAGGGACACTGAAGCCAGGCCCGGAGTGCTGCTGGGGCCTTGTAGAGCACTGGCCCACACTGTCCCACCGGGCAGTGTACTTGTGATCACTGTCACTCCCGGCCCTGCAGAGACCCTGCTGAGAGTGCACTGTGCCATAAGACCCGTGGGTTCCCTCCAACCAGCCGATCCCAAGGGCTTAGAGAGGTAACACATTCTTAGCCGGGGAGCAGCGGAGGTGGCATCAGAGCCTCCCAAGGCAGGGCCGTGGTTACTGGGGCTCGCAGTGAGAGCTGGCAGGTACTGGGGAAGAGTGGCCTGGCGGGCGACTGCAGGAGATGGCAGAGAAGGCTCCCTGCTGCGCCAGGCACCAGCAGTCTGGGCATAGGGGTCCAGAGGGAACAGTGACCTTCACAGTGGGTGCCGGGAGGCTGGTCTGGTGAGTCTTCCCCTCGCCTGGGCCAGGAGTCTGGCTGTCTGGCCTGTTGCATGTGGCCTCGGTCAATGGCCTTTTCCTCTGGGGGAGGACGGGGTCATGGCACCCTGTGTCCTACCCTGAGCCGAGCTGATGTTCCGAGCTTTGTGCAGAGTGCCTGGAACCAGGGAGGCCTTCTCTAAATAAGTTTTCACTTTCTCTTCTACTTACTTTTTTTTTTTTTTTTTAATTCTGTTTTCTTTATAACAACAGAATTTTTTAGAAGACAGGGACAAGTTAACACGTTGCTGTATATATTCTCTCGGGCCAAGAATTTCCCAAGTGTTTACATATGAAAGTGCTTTGAACTTTGATTTTCTCAGCTGCCTCTTTGCTGGGTAGACACCCCCTGAGAGGCCTGGCGTCCATGTGTGTGTGTGTGTCCCCATATAAAATGTAAAGTGTTTGAGTAGCAGGCAAGTTTGATTACCAGGGTACCTTCTGTTAGATTTAACAAGTGTTGGTATTTTTCATATCTGCTTTGGATAGTTGTGATTCCCCTTTCTTTCCTAAACTAAACATGCAGAGTCTGCAGAGGCGCCTGCTCCTGCACCCCCGCACTCCTCTTTCTCTCCCTCCCTTCCCAAGAGGTTTTGCTCTCGAATTTGGTGAGCCTCTGACCTGACCGGGCTTTTGCAGTGCATCGTGTGCAAAGCCACACGGCCCCAGGGGATGTGTTAGAAACCAATCAAGCCAAATGGTCGGGGCTGAGGAGAGGCAGGCTAACTCTCCAAGACTAGGGAGACACACAAACCCTGCTGCCCCTGGAGCAAAAGTCCTCAGCTAACAGTTCGTTGCTTTTGACTTAAAACTTGAGCTCCGCCCCCAGTTTATTGCAAATAAATTTGCATTGATGCCATCTCGACTTCCCCAGTCATCCGGAACTTCTGTATAAGTAATTGGGACCCAGAGCCTCTGATTCTTAGAGCAGGAGAGCAGGATTTTCTTTCATATCTACTCACCACAACTGCAAGGTGGGTTCTTTTTGTAACCTCAGACATTTTGTTCCCCCTTGAGACAGGCTCTCATTGTGTAGTCCAGGCAGGCCTCAAACTCACTAAGTAGCCTAGGCTGGCCTTGAACTTGACATGAGCCTCCTGCCTCAGCCTCCTATAGTGCTGGGATGATAGGCGGGCCCTACCAGGCCTGGTTTAACTACAAACTTTTTAAACAGTAAGCATCTTAATGGGTGAGAGTGGCACCTCCTTGTGTTGGTTTGTGTTTCCTTAATGATTAACGATGATCAGTAGTTTTTCATGGAGTTGTCAGTTTTCTGTGTATCTTTGGAGAAATAGCTGCTGAAATCTCCATATTTGTAATTGAGCTTTTGTCTTTTTGCTGTTGAGTTAGGAGTTCTCTATATTATTCTGAATATTAGTTCCATGTAAGGTATGAAATTTGCAGATATTTGCATTCATTCTGTAGGTTGCAGTTTTGCTGTATTGACAGTATACCAAATTGATGCAGGTTTTTTTTTTTTTTTTAATTTTAGAGTCTATTTTGTCATTTGTTGCCTGAGCAGTTTGTGACATACCAGAAAGTGATTGACAAATTCAATCTCAAAACTTTTCCTATATGTTATCTTCTAGAATTTGTATAGATTTAAGCCTTACATTTAGGTATGACTCATTTTGAGATAATTTTTGCATGTGATATTAGGTGAGATATTAATTTTTTTTTGCATGTGTATATTTATTTTTTTCCAGCACCATTTGTCAGAAACCCTTTTTCCTCATTGAATATTCTTGGCACTATCAAATATCATTTAGTATACACGCAAGGGTTTATTTTGGAGCTGTATATTTTATTTCACTAACCTGCATGCCTATCTTTATGCCAGAGCCGCACTATTTTGATTACA
>NDGM011133051.1:0-19699 GCA_002564305.1 Octomys mimax | reverse complement strand
AATTGATATATATATATATTCTAAAATGAGCATATACAAGTTTTAAAATAACAAATTATGAAACTGTGGGAACTGCTATGAAAGTTATTTATGTATATAACACACGACCAGCCAAATTCAAAGGTAGATGAAAACCCTGGCTGATGGAGGACACTGTGAAGTGTCGCCCAGCAGGCTTTAGAACTGAAGAATAGACTTGCTATATGTAAGATCATAACATGGTTACTCAGGTGTACGTTCAAACTCAGACTCCCAAAGTCCAGTCTTCCATAAAGCTGTACTTCTGTGAGTAAAACATCAAAAATAAAAATGATTTAAGCTGTGTATTTATAACTTCATAGCATTTCCAGTTTAAATATTGTTTGTTTAAGTTAAAAAATATTGTTCTCAATTTTCAAATGCTCATTTTATAAAACCTGGAAAATTATAAAATAGAAAATATTTATCTGTAACCCTACCACTTCTAAACGTCTCATTGTGTTTCCTCTGTAACATAATCTTGTTGGAAGGGTTTTTGTCTAAAAGCAACTCAAAAACCATCGAAATGTAAGTGGATGGATAAAGAAAGGGTCACATGTTTGTCATAGGAGATGGACTCGTCCTGTGTTGTCAGTTCTCTGAGCTTTGCTTTACCTCTGTGTGCCTCAGTGTCTTCACCTAAGGTGAGGATTATCTTCCATCCAGTGAGACTCAATCTGCAAACTGCTAATTTCAGAGGTATCTGTCAGAAGTTCTCAGGACAGAAAATGATCTAGAAAAACAAACACACTGATAGTGTTTACATGCTCTGGCTATGGAGGGTTTGAAGGGATTATGGTTCAAAGACTCACCAAGAAAAAACAGTTTTTTCCTTAAGGGTAGTTTGGGTTTCCTGCCAACCACTCTTTCTAACAATTTTGATATTTATTAAGAGAATAGGGACCCACAGAGAGAGCAGAGGCGGTCGCCTTGGGCTGCAACGAGGCTGTTCCTCCAACAAAGCCGAAACAGAATTCCCCAACCGGTGGTACTCATCTCGACATTCCCCAGCCTGCACATTCTGACTCAGAGCTTGCTGATGACAGCCACGCACAGTTACATCCTTGTTGACTTTGTGAATAGAAATTGGATCGGGGTGTTCTCAAAATGCTTTTTGACACCCAAGAGGATATAATTAGAATAAGGGGCTTTCTAGCTTGAAGATATTAAAGAAATGCTCTGTCTCTTTGAAATCACATTATTATAATATTAAAAGAGAGGGGCGAGGCTTGGCTCCATGCTTCAAAGCAAAAGCATGATCTGCCATTTTTTTTTTCTTAAAATTACTAAGGCCAAGAAGGAGCAGCCTAGGGGCTAAGGGATAGGGTCGTGCAAAGCCAAAGCTCAAAAACAAGGAGGCAGTCTATCCAAGGCATGTCCCTTCTGTCTGTCTCTCATTTTAACCCATAATAAATCTAAAGTGCAGATTGGCAAATTAGGGAATCTCATCTCTGTCTCCCTCCTTGCATCTTCTGGGAGAGGAAGTGGGATTCCCAAGTGGGAGCTGGGATGCAGGCCACAGGCTAAGCTGAAATGTGCATAGAGCAGATCTCTAGGTGGATGTATCCAGACTTTTTAGTCCATACTCCACGTGACTTGGTGGAGGTTTTATTTTAGATGCTGAAAGCCTCTTTGCTAATTAGAGTTATTTGCCTTGAAACTGTGAGTTCTTTCAATTCTAAAATACTGTCTGAGGATTTCATGGTAATCCCTGACTTGCTTATTCTCCAAAGGAAAGAGCAGTCTGGTCTATGGGAGGTGCCCACTGAGCTTGTCTTACTCCTCTTCCCCCAAACACACCAACTCTAGAGTGGGCTTGTGGCTTAAAAAAGGCAGGAGCCCTTTAGGGGAGCCAAGTATGAGTTCAGGTTGCAGCACTGCCATATACTAACGAAGCAACGTTCAACACACAGCCACCCTGTGCTTCACTTTCCTCATCTGTAAAACAGAGTAGTAATGAGCCTTCACAGGATTAAGCATCCACTCTTTATAAATACTGACTGCATGCCTGGCAAGTATAAGGTCCTGAGTTCAATTCCTAGTACCAGAAAAAAAAGATGTTAAACATATAAATACTGGCCACAATGCTTGCAGTTAGTACAACAATTGATGAACAGTAACTACTATTAGTAATAATTATTGTCATCATAGTCCAACCTCAGAAAATCCACATGGGGTTAAAACTCAGGTATTTCAAATGCAATAAGAGCTTGGCAATGTAGTGTTATGTTCATATTATCTTTTTCTTCTTGTTGTAATAGAAAAAGTGGCACTGAACATGGTGCACACTCTGACTTTGCCTTCAAAACAAGCACAGCAGGATGAACCTTGCTGGGGCCCAGTACAACCAGTGAGTCTGAATCACACACATACACACACATACCAGTAACCATTGTCTTTATAGGAAAGTAGAAACATAAGTTGTCTGCCTTCTTTTTAACCAGTGCCTTTTTTTGAATTTGCTTCTAGCACATCCTGAAGAGGGAACTGATAAAAGGAAATTAAACTGGCTCAGATGTTTCCTTGGGTTCCCTCATCACCTTGCTCAAAGCTGTAAATGCAGTTCGCAGCACTGCCCTGAACTGGAAGCTCCTCATCTTGGGCTTGAGTGTGACTCAGCCCAGAGTTTCAGGCTCTGGCAGTGGCATGCGTAGGGGAAGGCATGGCGACATCTTGGGAACCAGCACCCAACCCATTACCTTTTTTTTTTTTTTTTTTTTTTTTGGCTGGCTCAGCCCACCCTGAGGGCGGGGCTGGCACAGCATGTGGTACCAGGGATCAGATCATGGTCCCCCACACCTGCCTAAGCTTGCCTAAGTGGGTGCTTTAGACCACTGAGCTATCTTGCTGGCCCCAACACATTACTTCTTAGTTAACCATCATCCATAGACATACAGAAATCTCTTTTACATCCACTTATATTTTTCAGCCTCTGCTCTCTTGTGAGAATAATAAGTTCCATATGTATGGCTCCCCAGTCCTCCCCCAAATAAAGTCATACTTCCTCTTTTCCATCCTAGCAGTGTTCCTTTCCGATTACTAGAAGCTGTTTAACAAGTGTTTCCCTTCCTTCCTTCCTCCAGCATGATTTGTAGATTTTAATCATTCACCTTCTCAGCATTTATCTTGCTGGACTTGAATAGCATCCTACTTTTCACAGCTTTTCAATTTCTCAAATGAGATATCTCTATATTGAGATAAGATTTCAGTTATTTTCTAGCCATGGCCATTTGCTAGGTTATCTAAACTCAGTTATTTTAAACTCTAAAAAAGGGTTCAATAATGCTTGCTGTCTAGGGAAGTACTGATGTTTAAAAAGATAATTCAGTGGCCCTGCTCTTACATAGGGATACATTTTTAAAATCAGGGAAAGGGGTCTCCGAGATAACTCAGCGGTCTAAAGCACCTGCTTAGGCAAGCTTAGGCAAAGCACAGGGTCCTCAGATCAATCCCTGGCCCCACATACCATGCCAGCCCTGCCCCCAGGGTAGGCTGAGCCGGCCACAAAAAAGAGAGAGAGAGAGAGAGAAAATCAGGGAAAGGTAAAAATCAAACAGGGTCAAAACTACCTGGTGTTGAGAAAGACTGCTAAAGAATTAATAAATCTATGTTCAAGACTTGGAAAAATATGTATACAAGTTTCTCTTAGCAAATTGAGCATCCTGAGGCTGGGGATGGGCTTGAGAAAAATGGACCTTCACACACCCCATTCACCCAGTGGACTAGCAAGAGGAATTGTAGCACTGTGGCATTGTGTTATAAGTGTAAATCAAGCACAGAATTGCATATTTTTCTCTTTAACCACTGAGCTAAAATAACGTTCCTTCTCTCAAATAATGGTACTGTTGTATATCTGTTGCCATCCTACTTGTTATTTAAAAGTCACTGTTCTTGATCTTAATAGTGAATGAGTTCCATGGTTCTATTTAGCTCATCTGCACTACACACACAGTCCTCAGAAACAGCAAAATGAGTCCTCTTCCTTGGTCCATGGCACTTCAGTGAATTTCCTCCTCTGCCTCAGATGTAACTGGGGTCACTCTGCTCTGCTCTGCTAACTTCAGCTCATTTGAAAACTGTCCCCCTAATTGTTTTACAGGAGTTGCCCTTAGATTCTCTTCTCCAAGGGTCTTTCCTCTCTTCTCCAAGGATCTTTCCTCTCTCTGGCAAAGGTCATTGGCATTGCCATGCTAGATGCTGACTGCCCTTCCTTTAGGATCATACATAATTTTTTTTAAAAACCTCTATAAAGATTGTTCTCGCCAGCCCCCGGCCCCAGATGCAGCCACGGCCCTGTTCACCAGTGTCTGCTGGACAGGCGCCTGACTCCTGGACAGTTCGCTACTCTACTCCCCATCATGCCCCTTATGCCTCCTGTGGGGAGGCCTCTGCCACAGCCTTCCCTTCACACAAGGCTAAGGTTGCAGGGTCGCATGTTGCCTCCTAGCCTGGAGTTCTGTCCCCATAAACAGGACCTGATGCAACCCTGAAAAGAGGCTCTGCTTCCCATAACTGAGCTCTCCAACCCCTTAGCCTCCCATCCTCTCCTCACCTCCTTGGGGACTGCTAAGGATGCCTCTCGTCACTGAATCTACTGCCTTTTCATCCTGACACTCAAGAGGCATTAGTCGGCTTTGCCATTGTAGTGTCTGAAAATATTTGGGCTCAGGTTGCAAGCCCTAGCTGAACACTCCTAAGGAAAAGCCAGACATGATGAAATGGTCGCAAAGTTAGCCATGATGCTCGAGGAAGTAATGAAATGACTATAAATGATGTAAGCTTTGCAGTGATCAAACATGTTCACAGCTTTTGACAGCTGGGGAAGAGAGTAAAGAGCTGTGGCCTCAGCTGGCTCCCTCCCACCAACCAGCTTGGCAGAAAGTCCAATTAGGGCTGCTTTTCAGGGGTGATTGCGCTCAGTGGTGTGGCTGCTACTCCCCCAGGAGTAGGGCCGTTGCCTTTGTCCAGATGGTGTCTCCCAGATTCTTCATCCGCCCCCAGCCCCCCATTGTGAATTGAATCTGGGATTTCCTTGCCCCTCAATTGCTATTCCAGACCCTCTTCCTGTGAGAGGGCTCGGCTCCAGATCCTATTAGTGAGTCTGTGGTCTCCGGGCAAAGTTTCCACAGCTCCCCAGGCAGCAATGGTGTCTGCAAGACATGTGTTTGGTTCCCATGTTGGAGGGGCCTTCATAAATTTCATGACATCAGGAACTGAAAGCAGCTTTGAAACTCCAGCTGCTGGTGAGTATGTAGTACAAGAGCTGTTCTGAAAACTGGAGCATTTGCTTTTCCTATCAGCCCCGAGCTAATCAGATGTGGTGCCTGGAGGAGTCGGGCTCAGAGTCCCCAGGGCCAGCGGGAACCAGCCCTGCCCTGCCCTCCCTTACACTTGAATGGAAGGCCTTCTTTGGAAGGCTCTCCTGGCCCTTAGTGCCTGTCTGTGCTGCATGTTGTGCTGTCACTTTCCATCTCTAGGCCTTTCTTCTGTCTCTTGATAGTTCCTTCAGTTTTCATAAAGAAAAGGAAAAAAAGAGGAAGGGAGAGGGAAAAAGTGAAAAGTAGAGGGGAAGGAAAGGAGGAAGACGAAAGACTGGATCATCTTGGGGAAGAGGTTGGGAATTTCAGGTTTCTTTGTAGCTTTTATTTTTATAAAGTAACTAGAGTCAATTTGAGCCCCATTGAAGAGATAGTGCCCAAAGTTACTGGGCAAACCGTCCCCATAGGCCTGCCCTGCCTCAGTGTATAAGACGAGGTAAGGAAGGCACCTGGCACCCAGCAAGTGCTCAGTACTAAGTGGTAGCCAGCACCCCCTGCCCTCCCCCGCCTTCCCCAAGTTGCTTGCCTCCTTGTCAATAAGAAGAGTCATTTATTGGGACTGACTATGCAGTAGTGGTGAAGATTTTCTTTAGATCCTGGTGGTACCTAAAGCAAAATCCTTTATAGGCTCCCAAACAAGAACAACAATTTCTCCCCCATCACGTGTGGCATGCTCTGCACTTTTTATTGGCCCATTTTCTGTTGCTATAATAAAATAGCTGAGACTAGATACTTTGAGGTTTGTTTAGCTCATAGCCCTGAAGGCTGAAGAACTTAGCACCAGCATCTATTCACCTCTAGTAAGGGTCTTTTGGCTACATCAAAACATGGTCCATGCCATCCACAGAATATATTTATTTTATTTTATTTTTTGGCAGAACCGGGGATTGAACTCAGACCCTTGCACTTGCCAGGCAAGTGCTTATTCTACTGAGCCATCTCCCCGGCCCTTATGCCATCCATCTCACATGGTGAGACAAGAAGCCAGAGAGAGCTAGGGGCTAGGATTAATCTTTTTATTTTAACCCATTCTTGTAGCAAACAGTTGGGGTCCAACAAAACTGGGTCACTCCCTTCTGAGGGCCGTGTCTTCAGTGACCTTAGTGCCTTCCATTAGGTGCCACCTCTTACAGGTGCCACCACCTCCCAACACAGCCTTGGCCAAGGTCTCCAGCATGTGACCCTTTTGGAGAAACACTCAGGCCACCTCCAAACCATAGCAGCAGGGCTTTAGTGACGTGCATTAGGCCGCAAGCTTGCACAGTGTCTGGGCCCCAGGGCGCCTGAGCCCGCCTCGTCTGTGGGTGGCTCACCCTGAGTGGTCCCTGTGAGACCAGAGCAGCTACGGTACAGCTCTCACTCGGTGGTGTTGGGCAGCCTGCGCCTCCCTGGCTGCTCACTTCTTAGACACAAACCACATCCCGTGTATGAAAGCCTGTTGCAAGGTCCACACCCACCACTATGTCTATGGGAACAGGACACACTCCCAGCACTGGCTGTTGTGTTTGATGGAGGGGGGGCGCGAGCAGGACAGTACTCTGTGCAGACTGTTTGAACTAAATGCGCCTTTGCACGATGCTTGTGATCTACAGGAAGCACACATGGCACAACAGAAACAGTTTATATGTTTGTATGTTTGCGATTATATAGTCCTTGCTAAGTGATGGACTGAGGATAGATTTTAGATTTTAAAATAACTATTATGATATATTTTCAGAAAGTTTTAAAAATTGTATTTAATAATTAGATATATATTTGTGATAATCAACTAGCATTGAGCGCCCTTTGTCCTCTCTGTGCCCTTCGACTTGAGGTGGCCTAGTGCAATCATGGGGGCTAGAGGTGTATGTTGTAAGCCTCAGGCTCCACACTTTTGTCCTGGTCTCTGACTGCACAGCACAAGCTGCCCTCCTCTATTACCTGCCATCGCTCTGACCACTGCTTGATGTCTGTTAGCCTGGCCTTTCTGAATTCTTAGAGCTGCATGAAGTATATGCAGTGAATATGGGTGGCGCTTCTGTGTGTGTCTTTAGGGTCTGTTGGGGCTGCTGCCCATCATACTGTGTGAAATCCCCTTCAAAAGCACAGAGAAGGGAAATTGCTCACTCACTGCAGAATTGGGAAAAGCTGAGCCTGTCCTGTGTCTGCATGCCCGGTATAATAGCTGATGAGCCATGCATGCTTGCTTAGACTGCTGGGGCACAGAGTTGTGTTTATCACGCAGCTGGAGCATGTGCATGCAATTTTCTGATGTTGCTTTGTAAATTAACCTGATAGCTGACCTCTTCGCTTTTTGCTACTCTATTTTCCTCTGTTCCATCTCTCCCTCTCATTGCCTAATTCTGTTTCTTCCTCTTTCTCCCTGCCCACCCCTTCCATCTCTCCTTTATCTGTCTTACACCTCTTTCTCACTTACACTCCCTATTTGTACTACCTGTTTCTATACAGCCTCTGAAGGAACTTCTGATAAGCTGTGAAGTACTCACCATTAGAGTAATTTTGGCAGAGTCTACTCACCAGGCAATTTTGGATGAAGGCAAGCCCAAGAGTCAGAGCCAGGTTTTTCTTTAGTTTGTTTGCATTGACCAACACTGCTGCAAAGAATCTCAGCAGATTCCAGTGTTTGCATCACATGGACACTTCAGTGTTTGAGGAACTAGATGATGACCAACTCCCAAAATGACCCTCTGTAGGAACCCTATTATTTTATCTTCTGAGAGAATGTTTATTTTTCTCCTTTGTTGTCTGTGTGTCCCATTGTCCATCAGAAACATCTACAGGACAGATGTTACTGTATAGCAGTTCTATCTCAATAAATCTGACTTTTAAAAACTTACTGGGAGAGCTTGTCACACAGATTCTAGGGCTCCTCACTCCAAAGACCCTAAATTAGTAGGTGTGAAGTGGGGCCCGTGACATCGGCTTTCTGGCATGCTCTGCAAGAGGAAGTCGGTGGTCAGAGCACAGACTGCACTTGGAGGAGCTGGGCTCAGAGTGCTGACAAGGGTGGTCTTTAGTGCTTTGCGGTTGCTCAACACATTCACAGTGGGGCTGTAACTCATAGATCTTGCTGCCAGGCAGATTGAACCACCAGCAGTACATGGATGACTGTCCCATAGGGCAGTTTTTAAAATTAGTTTTATTAGTAAAAAAACTGATAGAAGTGACTAGAGCCATTTAGGGGTGTGTGTGTGTGTGTGTGTGTGTGTGTAACCAGGGATTGAACTCAGGCCCTTACACTTGCCAAGGAAGCGTTTATTCCACTGAGCCATCTCCCCAGCCCCAAGCCATTTGTACCACCGATGGTATAAGCTTCCTGATGGCACAGTCATGAATGCAGCACCAATGGCCCAACCCAGTGGAAACATGTTAAATACCCTTTGAGCTTATCAAAAGCCTTTTTGAACATGTATATCAGATTAGATCTGCTAGTTTCTGGCTCTTTCAACTCCCAGCATTTATCTGCCCCTTGACCATCTCCATGAACACAGAGAAACCAATGATGTGAACCACAGCGAGCTTTCCTGCCTCTAGTTAGCTTCCAAAGCATCCACTACAGAGAAAAAATAGGGTTGTTCCTCTGCCCCTGACCCAAGCCTTGTGATCGTGGTGAGCCATGGGCGCTGGGCCCCAGCAGTGCAGAAGCTGCTGCTCCACAGGATCCTGCAGCAGAAGCCTGGGGGTGACAACACCACCCGGCTACAGGCTTTGTTGCTTGTGCTCACATGGGAGAGTAACTGTCACTAATAGCTAAAGGGGACATTCTGACCGTTGGTTACACTTCCCTGAACTTGGAGAAGGAAAGAGTGAATTACTGTAGGGCTTTTATGCAGGGGCAGGAGATTCACATTTTAGGATTATAAATGAGGCTTCTAGGAGCCGACAGCTGAGTGGTTTCTACCAGTTTTGTAGTGTGTAGATTGTAGGGATGACCACAGTAAACCTTGGAGCCACCCATGGGGTAGGTAGTCACCCCCTCTTGTCTTGCAGATTCAAAAGCCAGTCAAAGCCAAGCACTTCATGTCCAGGTGGCAGAGACAGGAGTCAAATCCAGGCCCCTCTGACTCCAAAGCATGGGCTTTTCTCCACCACACATGCTCTTGCCTTCCACATCAAGGGTTCTATCATATTTTTAGCCTCTGCTTTTTCCACTCAAATGACAAAATTTCTAAAATTATGATACTTCTAGGAGGAACTCATAAATAGAAAGACAGCAACCTTAGTTAAACTATCACTGATAGTCTAAAACTTCACAATAGGAAATGATATTCCCTGAGTGTACAAGAGCTCCAGGAATATTTCTTTTCCAAACACTAAGGTGGAAAAGACTCATTCCACAATTTCCCAGAACAAAAGCATGAGCAGCTATGAGCAGAGAAGCAATGGAAGCCACACCTTCTGTGCCAAGGTGCAAGAGATCCCCATGCGCCTCGGGGCTTACTTAGAATAAGGCTGTGACACAGGGCAAGATAAGCCAAAGGGCACAGCAGAGTGAATGTGACACAGCCCCTGAACTGGGTGGCTGTTTTTACTCCTCTCTGAAAACAGAGAAGGACGCCTCTGAAAAGTTCAGTGCCCCCACCTCAGCCTGTGAGCCTCGTGGCAGCAGGGCTTGGAGTAGGACCTAGCTCTGCCCCTTCCTGGCTTCTCCAGCAGGACTGTGCTACTCTCAGGGGCATTCCTTTGCTTTAAGTAACCTTGGTAGCCTCAGTCCTGGATCTAGCACTGAGAGAAGCCCTGCTTGTGGGTTGGGATGTGCCCTTCCCACATTTCCTCAGCTCGAAATCTCATTTGCTTTTTGCTAGTTGAATCACACTCTGCAACACCACTTTGGAGACCCACTAATTTCACTTACCATGTATTGTGAACATCTTTTACATCATTGACTATTTTGCCTCTCCATCAATTTACTGATTGTAGGCTCCCTTGTACCATTCTGGTGTTTACTTTGAAAATGGATTTTCATGAAGTCTATCTTTAAAAAAGAAAGAAAAGAAAAGAATCCCTATCACTTTGCAAAAGTGAAATCAGGTAGCTCTTGGGTTAAAACAATAAAATTACTCTGGCATCTTTTGGATTACACAAAGTCTTTTGAGAGAACTGTTTTGTTGTCTGGAAAAAAAAAAAACATGATAGAAGTATGGTGTCCTGCACTGAAATTAGCCCAGAAGTGAGAGCTTCTAAGGGGTTGTCCAGTGGAGACACAAAGGCTCAGCCATCAGGGCTCCGCCCTCCATGGTACTGGGGACACATGGGGCAGCCATGCCTGTATCTGATCCCAGTGTTTCTTCTCTCCCCAGCAGAACCACCTGTGGCCGCAGCAGTGGTATCACATTTTAACGACTGTCCAGATTCCCACACTCAATTTTGCTTCCATGGAACCTGCAGGTTTTTGGTGCAGGAGGACAAGCCAGCATGTGTGTAAGTGTCCCTTAGTGCTCTGTGCTTCTGGGCTGGGGATTATTCAGCACCTGATTCAAAAGGCATGTGAGTATAATTCACTATTTAGAGTTCTTAGAGGGCAAGGCACTGGCTGGGTACCTTTGAAGAACCAAGCGTCCTACAGGAGGTCTCTCCATTCCAGCATGGAGTCCATGCAAGTACATGCAAGGTATTCACATATGTAAGTGATCCCAGAGCAAGGAGCAATGCGTACATAGAGGCGCATGCCCTACCTGATGGCTTCCATGCCTGGTTGAGACCATGGTCAGCCAGCGTGGGAAGAAAGGCCTTCAAGGAAAGCTTCCCGAGCAGGTGACAGGTTTGATGAGTGTGGCAAGCCAGAGGCTTGTTCCAAGCCTGGAGTGCCAAGATGGGTAGGGTGGCTGCTACATGTCAGGCTGTTACAACTGGGAGACAGAAGGAGACAAGGTTGGAGGCCAGAGGCTGTCATAGATAAGCCTTTACCTTCCTAGCACTGAATGCTACACGTTCTGGAAAGAGATGTTTTAAGACCATCTATGCATAATTGAATGCTATTAGGCAGACCCATCCTCCACCTTGACACTGTGGATATTTGGAGCTAGAGGGCTCTTTGATTGGGGGCTGATCTGTGCACTGAAGGATGTTAGCTATTCTCTACCCACCACATGCCAGTGTCACTATCTCTTCAGTTGTAATAGTTAAAGCTGTCAGTCCCCAGTTAACAAGCAGTAATCATATGAAATTGTCATTCTTACAGGTCAAAAGTCAGTGATGTTACATAGCCTAACCTAGAAGTACCACAAACAATACTGTCAATAAAAACTGTTATTTATGGAGCTTTTGCTTTATGCCAGACACTATTTGAAGCATACTTTGTGTGTTAACTCATTTAATCCTCGTTATGAGTTCATGAATTAGGCACAGAGAGCTTGGGCTGTGACCAGGTCACATAGCAGAGCTTAGACTCTGGCTCCTGACGCTGAGCTCTTAAGCATGAGAGCTAAGATGCCCTAGCTCAGGAGGGACCAGGACTGCCTGCTGGGGTCAGCAGTGGGGGTGGGGGACTTTCTTTGTCCTGAGGCATGGCTGGGTATCTCTGAGCATCACCTGAGAGGAAAAAGGGAGGCGTGCTGGCCACCTTCCTCATGGGAATGTCTGCAGCTCTAAGGACTTCCCCAAGGAAGAGCCCTCCCACCCACTCCAGTAACACAAAGCACAGTGATGCTGATGATAGTAGACACTTTCATTATTCATGATTATCATGCTTATTAAAATGCACATTAGAGGCCTCTGGGGGACTGATGAGATTGTTTTTATTAGTACTCAGGTCATTGTGGAAAAACACTGGTCCTGAAGGGGAGTTTGGCCTCTCACCCCGCATAGCTGAAAGCCTCCCTGGACACCAGCAGAAGGCTCTCTTCCTGCCAGCAGGGAGCCAAGAGTCCAGCACAGTCCCCATTGTGCACTAGGCGATGTGTTGGAAGATTTTCCTGGGGTTTTTTTTCCATGAGGTCAGGTGCTAGTGTAAACCTCCAGCAGGCTGGTGGCCTGTAGCTGCAGCCATCAGACCAGCAAAGCAATGATTGTTTGTTGGCCACCAGAAGCTGTTGAGGCAGGAGTGAGCAACTAATCTCCTGGCCCTCCTAGTCTGGGCCCAAAGAAGATAACTGTCCATCAAGGTCATATATCATGACATCTTGGAAGTCAGGATGATCAGCCAGCTCTCTCCCCAGTTATAACTATTTCCATTAGTAACAATCGTAATCTCTCAATAAAGGCCACAGCTTATGCCAGGCATGGTGCTCTGCACTCCCCACAGTCTCTCAAGGAAGCCTTGTGACTTCTTTTTCCAGCAGGGATTATCACCCTCATTGTAGAAGTGAAAAAATTGAGGCTCAGAAAAAGTAAGTTTGCTCAGAGTCCCAAAACTAGAAAGTGGCAAAGATGAGATTCAGTCCCATCATTCCACCCCCAAAACCCACACTCTCACCTACTGTCCAAAGGGTACCCTGCTTCAGTTCTCAAAATTCACCTCAAATCACTAAGCTCATTTTTCCCAAGGAAGATGTTGGGGTCGTTACCCTTGCATATAAAACTTCCTCCAGAGAAAGATTAGGGTCATTCCCAAGTCAGGCCCCTGGCCACAGGCTCTTAACAGCTCCTTCCTATGGGCCAAGTGCACAGAATGAGAGATAGTCAAGACACTCTGACAGCCTGGGAAGAGCTGATCATTGGGGAAGGCATGACCGTGCAAACACTTGCTGCCTCTTTACCTCAGTTCTCCTGCTGGATCTTGGCAGGCCAGGGAAAGCATTCAACTCACAGATAATGCTGTATGTAGCAGTACGTGATGCTCCATACTGTACTTCAATGGCTTTAATTCGTTGTCAGCATTTCAGAAGTCCAGTCCCATGTATCCCTGCAGAATAAACAGAAGAATGACAGCACTGGCTGGGACTCAGGTGTGCCCACCACCTCTACAGATAGGCTTGCCCTCTCCTGCTCTCTGGTCCCCACCTCTCTCCAATACACTCCAGCACCACAGCAGAACGCTGGTCCCCAGCATCTGCTTAGCGTAACCACCAGGCTCCCTTCAGCTGCCCAGTTACCTCTAAGAGCAATGAGTATTCAGCCTCAAGTCAAGATTCTCTGAAGGCCCTTCTGGCTCTGACACATGGCATGATGGGGGCAGAGAAGGACATAGCATCCCACCTGCTTAGTGCTCTAAGGCTGCACAGCCCAGCAAGCCAGCCCTTAGCTCTGGTGCAGGGTTCTATTTGTCCCACCCCACCCCCTTGCTGGCTCCTAAGCTCAGGAAGACAGGACCACACCTATACCTTCTTATATTTACAGTAACTAGAAGAATGTTCTAATTAATTCCTACTAGACCAGAACCTGTATGCAGAGAAAACCAGAACATTCTGTCCCTGCTCTTAAGAACCACCCAAGCTTTGGGAAGCTGACACATACAGTGCTGTAGTCAATAAAATTGACATACCTTAAGGTACAGTGCCATCTATCACAACCTGATAAAGAACTCAGAGTGGGCCAAGATCATGGCCTTGAAAGGGAGCTCTCTTTCTAAAATACTGCCATTTTAGAGTCTCTTCCACTAGAATGATCTTTAGATCTCCAGAAGACTTCAAATGACATTGTGTACGATAAAGTGGGGGAACAGCAATAAAAGTTAAAACAAATAACTAGCTAATAAAAATCATCCCCAAACATTTATGCTTCAGATGAGCCCTGGATTGTCCATCTGCACATTTATGGCTGCCTCTACTAAGTCTCCACTCAAATCCAGTCATTATCAGAAAACAGATGGGAAGAGAATGTGCCGAGACAGTAAGGCTATAGAAGTGTGATGAGGCTGGGACACCAGTTCTCCCTGAGGCAGATTCCTCAAACTGTTGGTCTACTGCATGCAGAAGCCTTCAAACAAAGGAAAACAGTCAGAGCAAGCCACCAGGTGACAAGTTGTAAGGGTTCTCATGTCGGCAACCAGAGGCAACTAGTTTGAAGTTTCCCACCTGTCCAAAGCGCTCCCCAGTGTCTGAGCTCCCTGACAACTTTCCCACAGCAAAGTGTGAAAACATGTTGCCATCAGCCAAGTAAAACATTCCACATGGCCCTGGCCACAGTACGTTCCAGTAGAATCTGAACAGACAGAGAAGACGCAGCTACCATCAATGACAAGCAGGCTGCCCTGTGACCGAGACTCACCTGGGGGGGGTTTGGAAGGATGAGTTCCTAGGGACACAGGAGCCACTGTATATGGATCTACTTTCATCTTGACAGCCAGCTGGCGGGAAGGAGGGGCCGATTGCTATGGCATCACTCAGAGCTGCAGGTCTGGAGAAAGCGTGTGTCCTTGTCCTGGGCCTGCCTATGTCTAAAGTAGCTAGGGTCACCAGGAAGGATGATGCAGTTAAAGACAGGGATTTGAAGGCCAGACCTGGGCTAAAAGCCAGCTAAGTCTCTTATATAAATGACTTAGCCCCATTAAGCTTCAATTTCTTTGTGTACAAAATGGGAGTGCTAACACTTTATGGGCTTGTAATAAGGACTCAGGGACAATAAGCATAGAAAGCAATTGCTGCCTGGGACAAGAGCCATTAGACATGTGGGACTGTTTATATTGATTTAATTAATTAAGATTTAGCTTCTTAGTCACACTGGCCATGTTTTAAGCACCCAGCACCATCGCATGGCTGGTGGCTCAGGTACAGACTGTTCCTGTCACCATCACTGAAAGCAGTAGGAGATGACACTAGAGAACCTCCAAGCTCAGGTCCCCTGACAGTGTAAGAGCAGATGTTTGCTACTGCAGCTGCCATGGGCACGATCTCCAGCACATCAGCACCACTGCCCCCGTGGCTCAGGGACAGCAGCAGGTCCTGCTGAGGGCAGGTATGTCCTGCGATCCTTGGCCCAGAGCTGCAAAGGAAGCTGCAGCCTGGAGAGATGGTCACGTTGGGTGAATGTAGCTCTCGAGAGGCAAGGGCTGGCCAGCCCCGCACACCTGCCCTTGTACCAACTACACCCCCTCCTACCCTGGCTCTATGGGATTGTTCCATGTTAAAAGCAAGTCAGTATAAAGCATGTCTTTAAAATGGATATTGGATTTTTATTATCTCTAAATTTAATCTTATCTGTAAAAAATTCCTAAAACTATTTCAAACTTAGTCTTGGCCCTTTGCACTTTATCTTGGAACCTATGCCAAGAAACTTGGCTAGTAATCAGGTACTCTCTCCAGCCTAGGATACCCCACTGCAACTAGCGATAATGTTTCCCGAGCACTAAGAATACCCCCATCCTTTTCTCTACATTTTAGCACTGACGTAGCCCTTCTTTGTGTCAGGCCCTGACTTACTGCTCTGTGGAAGATACGCATGTGATACTGCTAACTCTAAGAGGTAGGGCTTATCATCGTGCACTTTAAAGATGTCGAATCTGTGGCACAGAGAAGTTAAGTAACAATGACAGTTTGGCTGCAGAGTCGGTGCCATGTGGAGCCTACCTTGGGATTCTGTCACTGGGACATCACCTCAAACACAAAGACATATGTATGCAATTATGACCTGGCATTACTTATAGCACAGCTGGTTATGGCCTAAATGTTTGATAGAGCAACTGCAGTACGTAAGTTACTGTGCAACTGCTTAAAGCAAGTTTTGCAGAGTTTTAATAGGCTAGTAAAACTGAAGAGAGCTTATATGAGAAATTGATGCAAAGCTGTAAAAATAACTGTATAGAAACTATATAGCCGGGGAGATGGCTCAGTGGAATAAGCACTTGCCTGGCAAGCACAGGGGCCTGAGTTCAATCCCCAGTTCCACAAAAAAAAAATCAAAACCAACCTGCACCACATAGTGAGGCCCTATCTCAAAAAAGAAAAAAGTAGAAAGGAAACTATATAGAAATAGTATATAAGAGAAAGTGTGTTTGGCCTTCCACTTGGGGTTGGGGTGCAATGATTTGAGCTTTCTTTTTTCTTTTTCTTTCTGACCCATATATTTTCCAGTTTGCCCAGAAATATTCATTTGCTAGTTGGGGAAAATTTGTCTTAAGAAAAAATAAAAGTTCAGAACACAGCTTTACATGCATTACTATATTTCTCAACATTTGAAAAGGGTACCATGAACCAAGCGAAGTGGAGAAGACCCAAAAGCTCTCAGTGAAAGAGAAAGGTTTCTCACAGGCAGCTGAGTTGTTAACGTTAAAATTGGCCCACAGCTGCAGTTTCGCACCTAAGAATAGCACGAGCAACCTTTAAGCTTAATCAGCAACAAAAGTGAAAAGCCCCTGGAGCCCCTGGCTGAAGCACTTGCCTGTTAGCCCCAGCCTCCACGGGTCCTTTTGCAGCTCCCGACCCCTCCTCAGCTATTCTCTTTCTTCTCTTCCTCTTGCACTTGTTCCTTTTTCTTCTTATTGTGGGGCATCAGCCTGACTGTGGTTCTGGAGCCACAGTTTCAGAATTACAAAGATAAGACAGCGTTGCAGACCCTTATGTTAGACACATGGCTGTCACTGGCTCCCCAAGCCCACTCTAGACGCAAAACGGAATGGCCAAGTGATACATGAAAGTGTTCAGAAACAAAGCTCCCATTCCTCTTTGTACAGTAACTGCTGTTTGTTCAGATTCCTTCCTTAAATTGAAGGGGAGCAACAGCTACCATTTCTCTAGCATCTGATGTACAGGCCCTGTTTTATAGCCTCCACCCTGGGAAACTATTGAGATGAGGGAGGAGAAAGAGGAACTGGCAGATGTGGGGCTTGTTGGCTCTTGGTTCTGTGCACGTGCATGGCAGTCCTAGCCCATGGCTCTCAGGCTGGCTGCCAGCACGAGGCACCTGGTGCCCACACCAATCAGATAAGCATATGCAGGGGTGTGGCCTTGGCTCTGGCTGTTTCCAGAGCTTCCTGGGTGATTTCAATGTGCAGCTGGGTACGAACCAGTACCTGGCTGAGGTAAGGGAGAGGACAGCACCCAAGTCACATGTGACTCATTTGTAGCCAGGTAAGGTGTCTCCTCCTCCTCCTCTTCCTCCTTCTCGTCTTCTTTTTCCTCCTCCTTCTCCTCTTCTTTCTTCTTTATCCTTTTTCCTTTCTCCACCTTCTCCTTCTCCTTCTCCTTCTTTGGGTGACTTGTGCCTAGAATAATCAACATCATTAAAGCTGATATTAATAGAAGCTTGGGTGTTTTGTTTTTTTTTTTTTTAAGAAAGGATATCACCAAACCCTTTTCTTCCCTCCCTATAACGAGCAACTAAGAAGCAGGATATTGGGTAGAATCAGACCAGGCCCTGCAAGAAGAAGCAAGGACAATAGGAAGAGAGGGAACAAATATGGTCATGTGGGGGCTCAAAGGGGACAGGGAAAGTCATTGAAGGAGCTATGGGAAAATACATGGATGGGTGACTGGACAAAGAAATGAGTATGTACAGTGTGTATCTTTGGAGAATGTGGTCTTCGAAGAGGAGTCTGAGGAGGACAGTAAGGCAGAGAAGAAGGCAGGAACTGAGAGCTAGCAGGGGTGGTCAGCCCCTCATTCATTCTGCATTGTTCCCTGAGTGCCTGTGTGCCTGGCACTGTTCTAGGGCAGCACGTGGGTTTCATACTGGGCTTGTGGAGTGTGGTGTGACATAACTCGGTGGAGGATAAAGAAGAGAGGGCAGATGAGGACCCTGCAGGGAGACTGTCATAGAGAACAACCCAGACACCAAACTGGAAGGCAGAGGGTAGTCTGTGTGGAGTAAAACCCTAGGGACAGGTGGGAGGAAGACATTTTGCCCAGTATTCTTTAGACACTAACAGCTCAGATGTCTGCATGCCTCAGGCAGTTGGTAATCACCTCCCTGCCTTGAGTCAGGTCTGCTCTCACTTTCCCCTGAGAGGGCAAGAGCCAGTGCCAACTGGATGAGCTTTTTCTCTGCTCCTGCCTTTGAGTAGTTTTAATAAAACCAAACCAAACAAACAACACAAATGAGGCACGCACACCTGTAATGCTAGCTACAGTAGGAAGATTACAAATATGAGACCAGCTTGGGCAACTCAGACCTTGTATCAGAATTTAAAAATTAAAAAAGGACTGGACAGCGGCTGGTCACTCCCTGGATCCAATCCCCACAGCTGTGGGGCAAATAGAAGATACACCTGCCCCCTCTTATCACCCTGAGCTGTGAGAGTGAGTCAGTGTTACTCAGATTTGGGTGATCTAAATTCTTCCTCAGGAGAAGGCTTCTGCTAGATACCCCATACCTCCCTCTTTGGTCCTCCATGGTTCAGGCCCTGTTCTCCACACCCCATTCTGTAGAGAACCACATGGGGCATTTTCTACCCCTCCTGAACCCTCTCCACTTGCTTCCTTACCAAACCTATAGCCCGCACGTACCTTGCTCAGTTAAAACTCAAATGCCTTTGCCCTTCAAGATTAGAGACTAAACCAAAAGCCAGATTTGGTCAAGAGTTTACTCTGTAAGCTCCCATCTATCTTGATCTGCCACGTGGCCATGGATGCCTGGTGAGTGGGAGCGAGCCCAAACTCAGCAGGCCTGGTACAAACCCTTTGGAGTCCTGGAAGGGCAGGGGCCAGGCAGGCAGTGATTGATGTTTTCATGCAACAACTAAGAAGACAAATATATAAGCTTTAACCAAAAACAAGTGTCTGAATTTAAAATAACAACCACTCGGTGGTCCAGAATCAATAATAACACAAGTATGGTGGCCCTGAGGCCACAGGGCACAATGGCAGGCGTCTTTAGACTGTTAATGGCCTTTTAGTTTTCTTTGTTCATAGAGGTCTTTTAATCAGTAAGTGAAAGTTATAGCTGGCTAATCAAAAGGTAGATTCTTTAAAGAGAAAAGTTCAGCTATCATTGCCATATGGAAGAGGCAGAACCTCAGGTCCAGCCCAAGATGTGGGCCTGCCCCTCAAGGAAGTAAGTCCTTAAACATGGCAATCAGATATTTTCAGTAACAATGAAAAGGGACCAGTGTGTAAGCCAGTTTCCTTCTGTGTGCTGGGGGGAAGCTGCTCGTAGAAGGGGACGCCCAGCATCTCATCATGGCTGGGACGCACCCTGGAGAACCGGCAGGTGGACATCACTGTGTGCGGCAGAGGGCTGTACTGTGGTGAGGGAAACCAGAGAGACTCAGAGCGGCCTCGTTGCCTTTTGTCGGTGATGTGTGCGCCGGCACACGTCGGCTGCACACACATACATGCACAACTTTGCTGCGCCTTCTTAGCGCTGCAGTGGAGGGGGCCAGGTATTGGTGAATGTGAGGACACCAAGATTCCAGTCCTAAGCAACAAGGTGGTGATGCTGGGCTCACTATCCGTTATCTCCCACCCAGCTGCACCCTGCCTGGGATATTCCCTGTGTACTTGGATACTTGCAGGACTAATTAAACTTGATGAGGAATGTAAAAAAAAAAA
>NDGM011133049.1:0-13097 GCA_002564305.1 Octomys mimax | reverse complement strand
ACACAGGCCATGGCCCCCAGAGGCCATGAGGGGACTGTGTAGTGTGCCAGGAGGAGTGCAGGCGACCCTCCTAGGATGCCCTTCCTCATCAGTGTCCACCACAGCCCCAGCTCTGGAGAGCTGGCAGGCTCCTCTCTGGGACTTCCCTGTCTCAGCCTCAGGAGGAAGGGCAGTTTGAGGCTGAGGGCAGGTGCTGCTCTGCAGGAGCAGAGGTCGTCCTGTACTCGTCCAGTTCCCAGTGTCCTGCTCTTCCAGCATGCGGGCACCTCAGCCCCTGCCTCTGTCAATCTGTGATATCCAGGCAGCAGGACCAGCTCCAGAACTAGCTGAGCCCACTGCCAGAGGGGTGGCTGCAAAAGGAAGACTGCAGCCCCCCAATGTGCTCCCCCACTGCCCAGCTTCCAGAGCCCAGCCATGTGCTGGGCTGTGGGGTGCACAGGAGGAGACCTGGAGCCACTCAGCTCTGGCTCAGGGATAGGTGGCTGAGGCAGGGCCACTGTAGACAGGGAGGGAGGGGAAGCTGTCCTTAGACCCTAGACTAGCAGGCCTGAACCTTCCTGTTGTCCCCAGGTAAAAGATGGTGTTGCCCCGCGCCCTCTAGCAAGCCATGGCAAGGCCGGGCAGGGATGAGGCAGAGCTGTTTTCATTGTGCGGCTGCAGTACAAGAAGACATCAATCACTGATGTGGAGAGTAGAGCCCAGGAGAGTGCGCCAGGAAGTGGGCAGGATGAGCTGGCTGCCTCACTAGGCCCGGCCCATTCCTGCACCCCACCTGAAGAAAGGTGTGGGCACAGAGCTGAGAGGCACTCTTGGGGTGACATCTGGGAGACACAGGGCCTTGTATGCACTGGGGTAACCCTGAGTTGGGTCCCTTTTCCCCTCAATGCAGGGGTGGGTGATGTTGATTCCAGAGCGCCAGCACTGGCCATCCATAGCTCAACCTCTGTCCCCAGAGAGGGGACATGGGATGATGAACCTGGAGCCGAGCCATGATGACAGGAGTCTGGCAGCACAGGGCTCTGCGGCAGAAGCTAGAGATGCCCAGGCTTCCCGCAATGGAAAGGACTAGAGATAGGGCGTGGCCACTCCCCACACTTTCCACTGCTCAGCTTGTGACATCTGAACCAGGACCTGGCTGGGGTCTGGGAGTAAAGGCAGCTCCCCACATGCCTGCAACTTGTCCTCTGTCCTCCCAGAGATGTCTTGTGCTAAGCCCATGGGGCCCCAGAAGCACTGGGAAGGGTGGGGGTGCCGAGTGGAGACTTTCTGGGCAGCCCCCAGGAGTCTGTTCCTCAGGACACTCTCACTTGGCCTGCAACCTGAGGGGCTTCCCGGAGGGCAGTGACAGGCAAAGTTGGGTTAGAGTCCTTGATTTGCTGACCAGTGCCCTGCGGCCCCACCCCTGGAGCACAGTGGCTTGTCCACTCCCACCCTGAGGCTGGGGACTGCAGGTGAGGGGGCATCAACAGGTCTAGGAGCAGCCTCCCCCTTCATCAAAGCCCAGGAAGCAAGGCACACGGCCTCCACAGAGGGCCTGTCACACTGACTCCTGTCTTCCTTGGTTTCCACAGCTTGGAGAGGAGCAGAGGCGGAGGAGCCACAGGATGCAATCCCTGCCCCTCACTAGGATCCGCCCTCTCCTTCCCTGCAACGCTTACAGGGCCACTTCATTTTGACAGGGCCCGGGGTCAAGGGACCTCACCAAGACCATCCACCTAGTGAAGGGTGACAGGGACCTGGGTCTGTGCCCTAAGGGTCCACAAGACTTGCTCCCAGGCTTGTGTGCCCAGGTTGCAAACTAGACTGCAGCACAGTGATGGGCTGGTTGAGACTCTAGCAGGCGCAGGAGACAGGCACACACCAGGTGGGACGTAGGTGTGCACCCTCTCCCCCCAGCCCCGAGGACGCTCTCTCCCTCCACCCAGTGCATTCAGCAGGGAGAGGGTGACAGCCAGTGTCTTCATCTGAAGGAAAGCTGAGCCTGTCGTGCTGCAGGAGGCTGCCAAGCCCTTTCTGGCAGCTATTCCAGTGTCTGACCTGCCACTGGCAGGCTGCCTGGGGGCTGCAGCTCAGCAAACGGGAATAGCCGGCATGAGTCATCGGCTGGCTGGCTCACCTGCACATCTGGGAGTATGTGCACCAGTGCGCGAGTGCATGTGTTTTGTGTCCTGGTGCATCCATCTCTGCACATGTGCCTGAGAATGTGCGTGTGTGTGTGCATGTGCACAATGTGACCTAGGATACCCAGAGTGACCTGTGGTCTGTGACCATGTGTGTTGCCTCCTTCTGCTGTAGCCCAGTCTCTGCTGTGCCCCTACTACTCACAGCTGCCCCCCCCCATGTCCCACCCCAATGACCCGTGTGTTCATTGACGTGGCCTGAACACTGCATTGCCAGGGTTAGGGTTTGGGTTGGGTTGGGTCTTCTGCGGTGGCTGTCTTTTTTCTGTTCCAGCTCAGTCTTCCTGCCTGCTTGGCTTTGGGGCTCCACTCCACCCCCAGGCCCTCTTCCCTCAGGTCTGTCCAGTGAGGTGCCAGGCCTTGCCTCCCGTGCCCCTCTGCATGGCACCCAGGTGATCCCAGTGTGGCTGCTAACCCAGTCCCCCCTGCTAGCTTCTGGTGTGTCCCAGATCCTTTTACTTCCTCCCCAGCTTGCTGTCTGGGTCAGGGAGTGCCTCTTCCTCTGCTGCCCTCCTCCCCAGGGTGCATGTGATGCAGAACATGTGCACTCTCATTTGTCTCTGCTCCCCTGATCTCAGCAGACCCTGCTGAAGTCCCTTCTGAGGGACCCCTTGGCCAGCTGACTTTCAGCTCTGGCTTCTACCTGCACCCTCTGTGCCCACACCACTCCACTCCCTCCACCTGGAGCCCCCTTCCAACACTTGGCCTGGGCGCAGGTCACCCCAGAGGTCCCAGCCTAGGAGAGCTCTGCCAGCCTTCAACACCTCCACTCTGCAGGCTTCCCTGAGTCTGCTGCAGCCCCCAGGTCCAGGGCAGGCCCGGTGGGGTCCGATTCCCTGATGCCGCATCTCCGCGCCTAGACTCTTGACAAGAACTCAGGATGAATCTGGCTGGGGGCACTCCCCATTTGCGCAACCTTGTCTTTGCTGGACCGCCTAGCCTGACCTTGCCTCTGCAGACCCACATCCTCCTCCATCTTGTCCGTGAGCCCAGATCCCAGGTCGTCGTCACACCCCTAGATTCCTGCACCCCATTTCCCCCCAAGTTGGCCTAACGGGCTTGGGATCTGGACGACCCTCTTGGGTTGGTTTCAAGTCCACTATCCTGACCCAGAAAAACTAGCGGAGGGCGCGGGGCTGGGGGAAGCAGGAATGTTGCGGGTGCCTGAAGCCGGCAGGGCGGGGCTGTGGCCCGCTGCAGGTGGCCGGGCAGGGGCGTGGCTTAGGGTCTGTGGCCCTGGGCGGGGCGGGGCCTCAACCAGCGCAGCCAATGGTCTGAATGAGGCTGGCGGGTGGGGGTCCGGGGCGGGTCCCGCGCAGTCCCGGGCTAGAGTGCGGACAGCAGCGTCCGCAGTCCTGGGCCAGCAGTCCGCGGCGACGAGGGGCCTTCAGCCCGCGCACGCCTGCCCACGCCCGGAAGCCGGAGCCGCCGCCCGGACTGCGACCGGAGCCCCCGGCGCCGGGGCCCGCACCGCCGGCCGCCGCGATGTGTGACTGCTTCCACGTGGTGCTGCCCACCTGGCCCGGAGCCCCCGGCAGCGGTGCGCCTCCTCCCCGCCTGCAGCCCTGCCCCGGCGGGTGGGCTCCACGGGCAGGCCGGTCCCTGCATCTCCTCCCGCGCCGCACCGTGCCGCCTGGCCTCGCAGGCTCTCCGCATCTCTGCCGCTCACTTTGCCTCTTACCTGCAGCTCCTGCCTGTCTCGCCCTCCCCATCGCTGTCCCCTTGCTATAACCTGGCAGGGCTAGGTCGGCCTGGGGTTAGCCAGCGTCCGACCTGCCCTGGGGAGCAGCCTGTCCGCGCCTTGGGCGTGGCCAGGGATGCGCGCTAGGGTGCGCCAGGTCCACGGGGTGTTCCCGCGTGTCACCAGCTAGGTGGTGGCCCAGGCAGGGGGAGGTTTGAGGTCTGGGGCTTGGTAAGAAGCCTGCATGCGGTCAGAGATCAAACGCAGGGGCTCCTCTGTGCTGGGTGGGAAGGGGTACGGCCAATGGGGTGACCCGGAGTTGGGCGCCTGGTACTCTTGTTTGGGCTACACCCTGGGCCTTTGCAGGGTCTGTCCTCTGGGTCTGGGTTTGGTCAGCAGTGCTGCAGCTGGCCACACCCAGGGCACCTGGCCAGGCGCCAGCAAGGGGCTGTGTGGTACTGCATTGACTCCAATCAGACCGCACTTCTTGAGGGAAACAGGTCGATGATGCAGCAGAGGCTATGCTGATGAGAGGGGGTGCCGGTCTGGGTGTGGCCCACTTGCTTTGGGGGCTCTCTGGCCCATTTATTGGCAAGGTCGAGGAGCGGCTGAGTGGGAAGCTTGGTCTGAAGGGCCACAGCACGGGGTCCAGGCCCTGGGCCTGTCTGGGTCTCCCTTGTCCAGGTGGGAGCCTGGGGTACCTGCCCTGCCCACAGAGAGTGGGAGAATGCTGACTGTGTGCCCAGCCCCTGCTGTCACTGTGTCTGACAGTGTGACAGCTTGACATTGTCCTCACTGTACACAGGCTCAGCCTTGGTAGAAGAGGCCTCGAGGATGCCCCTCCCAGGATGGCTGTGTCCGTGCCTCTCCCTCTTCTGGGTGTCCTGGTTCCTGGGCTGCAGTTCTGGGATTGTCTCGCCCACCCTCTGCTTTTCCAGAGGCTTGGGCTGGGCCTTTTCCCTGCACTTGTGTTGTGATTTCCTGTCCTGTCTGGGGCTGTCCTTCCATGCACCCCGCAGACAGGACCATGTGCTCCTGAGAATGGGCTCAATGGCACTGCTGCAGAACCTGCAGGATCAGACCTGGAGATCTAGTGCAGGATTCTGTCCAGCATGCAGGTCCCCATGACCCTCCTGATAAAAACACCCCTGGGGCTGGTCCAGGCCTTCTGTAGCTGTGCCAGCCCTGATTTGCCTTGGCTGCCCTCTGTCCTGCCATGCCTGGTGCTCCCACGTGGTGCCTACCCCTCCCACAGCTTGTCTTTGGCCCACTGTCCAAGCCCTCCTCTTTGCAGAGGTTGCCCCCTGGTGGCCATGTTGAGCATGGCCTGAGTCGGGAGTCTGCCTTGCCTCCAGTTTTTTCTCAGGGAAAGGGAGCCTAAAGTGTGTGACCTCGCATAGGGCTAGCTCCTGACAATGACACCACACAGTTGATCATGTGAGTGCTGTGTGTCACACCTTTCTCAGAGGCAGATTTGAATCTTGGGAAGATAAAGGGGTAGGGAGCTTGGACCCCCAGCCTGGACCTCTGCCCCTGCAGGTGCCCAGTGGTTTAGCCTAACCATTTCCTTCAGCTGCACCCCAGACAGCTGTGGGGATATGGCAAGAGATGCCTGGCTCTCCTGGGCATGGGCTACACCTTTCCCAAGAGAGTGTCACCCAGGACAGCGCTGCTCTGGCCTGGCTCCTGTCCTCTATGCTGTGGGGCTGGGGTGAGGGTTGAAACCTCATTTCTGTGCCCTGGAGGGCCTGGGCTGCCATGCTGGTCTGGTTCTGAGCACCAGGGAGGCCCTGCACCATCCACTCCAGGGATCAACTCTGCACTGGTGGGATACTGGCGGCTGCACCAGAGCTCTCTGGCCAGAGGGACTCACCAAATGCTTTGGGTGCAGATATACGGGTCTGATGGGCAGGGGACCACACAGACAAAGTTCTCTTGTGCCTTCCTCAGTTGGGGGTGAGTACTGAGGAGGTAGCCCCACAGGTCACCCTACCCCCACGGGTATGGCTAGGGGTGGCTATGGATTTTGTTTGTTTAGTCCTGGGCATTGAACCCTGGATCTTCACACTGAGTTAAATCTCCAGCCTTTAAAATATCTAACATTTTGAGGTAAGGTCTCCTTGAGTCTTGTTGCCTGGGATGGGCTCCCAGTTACTGTCATCCCGTCACAGCCTCCTGAAGTGCTGGGATTGCAGGTGTGCACCCCTGCCCAGCCATCCCTGTGTGTTCTTGGCCATATCCCACTCTCCTTCCGAGGGTGGGTCTGGGCTGCCTCCTGACCTCTGGTTCCTGCTGCAAGCCTCTGGGTGTGCACCTGGTGCAGCTGGGGAAAATGGTGGGGAACTCCAAGGGTGGATAGGAAGTCAAACTGGTAGAGGGCCAGGCATCTCCGTGCCCTCCTCTTCCTGGGCTATCGCAGGCTGGCCTGCAGCAGGAACGCTCTCTTTCCCTTCTCTCCACCTGGAGGAGCTCAATCCCACTGGTTGCTTCTTCCAGGAAGCCTCTGGGTTGCTGGACTGACTCCTGCCCTCCTTGCCTCAGCCCCCTTCTGTCTTTGCTCCTGTGAGTCCTTTGCAAGGGTGTCATTGGGAACTGAGGCCTGTGTTTTAGGGTTAGTGTGGGACATCCTGGCCCAAGGGTGGCAATGTGTCTGTACCAGGGGGAAAAAGAGGCCCTGAACCCTATAGGTTGATGGGGCACTGGCCATCTAAGTGTCCCTGGCACCTTTTCTTGGACTGAAAAGCTGAGATGTCCCCCTGGGTCCAGCTCTGCTCTCAATGTGAGGTGCGGGGGATGCTCACCCATGTTTGTGTCTGAGAGCTGCCCAGAGCCAGTGTGCCTAAGGGACCCTGGGACCTGAGACGTTGCACATGGGTAAGACAAAAATCCACCTATTCTTCACTCAGCCAGTGCAAATCTGACACTCATAGCAAGTGTGGCACAGAGGGCTTCCTGAGGGAAGGGCCATCCCAGCCTGATAGAGGCCAAGAGGGTGACTGAAGGGGGTGAGGTGGCAAGGAGGAGCAGAGGTCGGGGTCCTTGAGTGGGAGCGGGGTCCAAGCGGGGCAGGTGAGGATGGAGCTGTGGAGAACCCACTGCTAGGAGAACCCATAGCCCTGGCCTTGCTCAGCACTGCCCTCACCTCTGTCTCCAGGTTTCCCTTTATTTTCTGGGAAGCCAGAGGCCGAAGGAGCCAAGGCTTTCCTTGATGGATAAATATTTAATAGTCAGAAGCAATTTCTTTTTCTTTCTTTCTTTTCTTTTTTCTCTCTCTCTTTCTTTCTTTTTTTCTTTTTTCTTTTTTTTTTGGTGGAACTGGGAATTGAACTCAGGCCATTGTGCTTGCCAGGGAAGTGCTTATACCACTGAGCCATCTCTCCAGCCCATAATTTCTTAAATGAAAAACTAGATCTGGGCCCTGGAGACCTGCGCTCCAACTCCCTGAATCCCTGGCACTGTGGCAGACCTTGCAGCCCCTGGTGGAAGCTTGCGGGTCTTTTCCTGCCCCATGTGTGGAAGGGGTGCATCTTCCTCAGAGCCTCTGGCTTCTGTTTCTCAGGGGTCCACTGAGACTTGCAGGCTGTCCCCAGGCATAGAGCCTCAAGCCATGGTCCTGCCTGGACACAGCATGGATGCTGAGGCAGAAAAGAGCAGCCAGGGCACAAGACAGGATGACTAACGGCCTTCCATGGGCAATATGGCCAGGGGCCCCTCAGGTCCTGCCCGCAGCTGGGCCCTACCCACCAGGGCTGCCCAGGCACACGTATCCGGGAGGCCAGGAGGCTCTGGTGACTCAGCGTGTCCAGGCCAGGTCTAGGCTTGGGCCACAGGCCTCCACCTGCCCCAGGCAGGGGACCAGAGCCAGGGCCACCTTTAGGCCACTGTGCCTGGTGGAGTGCATGTCCCCTGCCTACTGGATGTCCCTCAGCCCATGTTTTCCAAGAGTGAGAGAAGGGCTTTTTGTGGGCAGCGTGTTTCTGGCCTTGTGCTCCTGGGCGGCAGTGGCACAAAGGCCCTCTCCTGACACAGTCCTTGGGAATGCCCTGCTCAATCCTTGGCCCTCCCTGCCTGCTGACTCACTCTCAGCTGACCCCGGCCCCACCCAGCCCTGCCAGCGCCAAGTTCCCATGGAGCCTGGGAGCTGAGCCAGGTCCCAGTGTGCAGTGGGCACTATCAGCCCACCTGGATGCTCAGGTCCCCAGGTGGGCCGATAGTGCCCACTGCACACTGTCCTTCTGGCCCAGCCTCCGGAGCCAGAGTAGTGCAGGGCATCACTGGAAGCTGAGACAGTGGGCAAGGCTGTCAGGGAGGGAAGGAGACCTGTGGGACAGGACAGCAGTCAGGGCCAGGCTGTGGCAGGCACCAGCCCAGCCCTTCCCTCCTGCAAGCCCACCTGGGCCCCCGGCCTCCAGCACCCAGCACCCATCGCAAGCATGTGCCGAGTAGATGCACAGCTGTGCAGGGGGCTACAGAGGGCCTGGGATGTGCAGTCTCCTGATGCAGACACTACTGGGAGGGTGGTGCCTCTGGCTGGGGAAGGACACTGGGCACACAGGGGACCAGAGCTGCGAAGCCTGGACACAGCTGAAGGGGGAGGCACAGGCTCCTGCCATGGCCTAGAGGAGCAGAAGCCAGGGGCAGGAACCAGAACTGGGCAGTACTTGGTGCTGGGCTTAGATGGGGCTTAGATTTTTTTTTTTTTTTCAGAACCGGGGATTGAACTCGGGCATCTACTGAGCCATCTCCCCGGCCCAGGGCTTGGATGGTTTGGACCTTCATGCTTGGGAGAATATGGTGGCAGCCTGGCAGGTCTACTGGGCCAGGTATGGCCGGGGAGCTGACCACCTGGCCAGAGGGCCAGCAGCCCAGAGTTCCTGGAGGGCACAGGAGTAGCCTGGCCTGCTGTACCCTCGCACGGTGTGTTTGTTCTCTTCTCTGTGACCATGAGGTTTTCACAGCAGCCTGTTTAGGGTAGTGTTGGGGGTCTGGAGGAGCCCGGGGTGCCATTCAGTGCCTTGCCTTCCAAGACCAGGGGTGCCTCATGCCACTCACCCCACTGCCCATCGCACTCGCTGGCTGTCCCTCGTGGTGGGCCTTGGGCCTGCCTGGGCCCTGCTCTTGTGATCCTGGTTTCACAGCCACCATCACCAGCCATCATCTGGTGTGCTGGGCAGCACTGTGGGTAGTGGTCATTCTCATGCTGACCACTGGCCACCCAGGGCTGGAACCTGGGCTGGGCACCCAGCTGTGTGGGCCTGCTATGACCTGCCTGCGGGTCCAGGTACCTACAGCTGCCAGCCGGGTCTGCCCCCAGCAGTGGGTGCAGGGGAGGCAGCTCCACAGCTATGAGCCCTGCCCAGTCTTGCAAGGCATGCAGACCTAGTCGGGCTGGGAGGGGCAGGCTGGGCAGCAGAGCCCTGGACATCGGACCAGGTCCTGGGACAGGGAGGTGTTTCCACAGGACGGAGGCAGTGGGCTCCGAGAGGCGAGGCTGACACGTGCGAGCCAGCAGGCATAGCGGTCAGGCTGTCCCGCGCCCAGCAGCGAGCCAGCAGGTATAGTGGTCAGGCTGTCCGCGCCCAGCCTGCCCTTGGCTTTTGTTTTCTTTTCTCTTTTTAAGACGTCTTGCTGCATCGCCCAGGCTGGCCTTGAGCTCACTGTGTCGCCCAGGCTGGCCCTGAGTGTTCAGCTCCTCCTGCTTCAGCCTGTAGAGGGGTGGGATTACAGGTGTGCGTCACTAGGCCCAGCCTGCCCTTGGACAGCGCCTCCCTTTGCCTTGCTGCATCCCAGCCAGCATAGCTCTGAGCCGCTGCCTGGCACCCACAGGGAAGCTGAGGCCAGGCCTGGCGGGAGCTGCCTCATGTCTGGCTGTCTATGCAGCAGGCTTGTGCTTGCTGGCTCACATAGGCCAGCAAGGGTGTGACTCAGAAGGCAGGCGTTTCCTCCAGAGTCAGCTGCCTGGGCTGGTGGGGGGGGGGACCTGGGTGGGGTCCCCCTCAGCTTGAAGAGGCTGGGCACTGGGGGCTGACCCTCTCAGCCTGTGAGGGAGCTGCCCCCCTTGCTGCGCCTGCAGGAGCTGGGGTCTGGGCAAGCCCAGCCTGCCTGACAGGGCGGGAAGGACAGTGTGGGAGAGGCGGGAGGTGGCAGGAGGCGGAGCTGGGCTCTTTAGGACCTCTGGTGTGCACCAGGCAGCTCCCTGCCCCGGCCCCTGCCCCTTCAGCCTGGGCATCTGCCCCGCACTACTCAGCAGGTCAGTGGGGCCAGGAGGCAGCAGTGAGGGGCTGGAGGGCTGGTGTTGGAAGGGCAGCTCCAGCTAACTTGTGCCAGGGCCAGCAGGCTGGGAGGGCGTTGGGCTATCATGGGCCATCCAGACTCTAGAGGCCTCCTGGCTCCCAAAGCAGCCGGCCCTGGCTACTGTTTGGGGAAAGCCTTCACTGTAACGGGCAGTGATACCTGGGACCACATGGCCTGCCCTCTCAGCAGTGGGGCCTGCAGATCCAAGCTGGGCTGAATGAGTCTAGGGTCTGGGGCTGGGTGGGGTCACAGAGGGCACTCAGGCATGAGCTGGCTTGCTTTCCTGAGGGAGCCAGGGAATGAAAGCCCAGGGCAGTGGCTGCTCCACATTGAGTCACACTGCTCACAGAAAGGCCCGGGACTGAGTGGCCCCCTGGGAGGGAGTGGGCTGTACCTGTTGGCTGATGCATTTCTTGCATGAGGGCACACACGCCTCCTGTCTCCCTTTCTCCAGATGGCCTCGCCCTGCCAGCTGCCCCTGCAGTCCCAGGACTTGGGTCCTGAAGAAGGGCAGGAGGGGCTCAGCCCTTGGCAGGAGCTTGGACCAGCTCCTTCCCTTCCTCCCCCTCCACTCCTGGCACTAGCATTTGTTGCGCACCCACTGTGTGCCAAGATCTGAGTGCTATGTGGGCCAGTGCCCAGGGGACTGGGGATCAGGCGTGTCCAGAAGTGGAGCAGACAGCGTGCTGGGGCCCAGGCAGGAACAGCTTTTTTTTTTTTTTTTTTAAGAGTCAGTCTTTATTTTTTTTCATTTTATGTATTTGGCACAGGGTCTCACTATGCAGCCCAGACTCATAGTGATCCTCCTATCTTCAGCCTCCCCAGTGCTGGGATTACAGGTGTGTGCCAGCACTCCTGGACTCGGTCACTGACCAGCTCGGTGCACCCTGGGGGTGGGGCCTGCATGGCATGTGTGACAGTGACCAAACCCTGGTCCATGCGCTTGCCAAAGCAGGCGCTTAGTCCACTGAGCTATCTGGCCGGCCAAGGAGCAACTTTAGATGAATGGCACACATGAGCTACAGAAGGTTGTTTCAGGAGAGGGTGGCAGGAACAGCCTGTGGGTACAGCAGGAGTTGCTGTGGGTAGGAGGAATCCTGTCAAACTCCGGCTCCTGGGTGGCTCTGTCTCCTCCCCTAGTTATCTGCAGAACCCATCAGAAGAGTGTGGGCTGGTTCTCAGCTGCTGGGTGTGCCCACAAGCCCACAAGGTCCACTGGCCCCGTAATGGTCAGCAGAGCCTAGTAATACTCCAGGCTGGACCTGGCCCAAGCATAAGTCAAGACCTTGTGTGGCTGGATGCCAGGCCCCATGCCCCAGGGAGTGCTGCCTCAGTCTCCTGCTGCCAGGGCACCTTAGAGTCAGTTCCTGGTACGTAGAGCTGGCCTGGCTGGCACCAGTGTCCCCCCCCCACACACATTTGGGCCACCCTGCTGCCTGGTGACACGTAAACCTAAAGCCATGCTGGCAGCCAGACCAGAAAACACAAGGTTTGGACAAAGACTAGGGCTTGGCTCAAGCCAGTGGTTTCCTTTTGATCCTGCTGCCACACCCCAGAGGCAGGTATGTGCGGGTCCCTGGGCAGGCAGGTTGCCCCCCACACACACCTGCCCTCCCCTTTCTGGCAGGGTGCTCAGGATCCACTCTAGAATGGCTCACTCCTGGACGCAGCCTGTTCCACCTAGCCCCTCTGAGGGTGCAGGGACGGGTGGAAGCTTAGTGGTAGTATCTGAGGTCCTATGGAGGGACAGGTGTCTTTGAGGTGCCAGGTGCCAGGTGCCAGTGTGAGTTTAGCTGGGGTGCGCTCAGGTATGTCACTTCCATGTGGTGTTTGTCAACAGCCAGTGTCCCTACCTCAGTGCCAGGGCTGGATTGTGGAAGAAGGCTCCTGTGGCAGGGCTGGATGGGCAGGATGTCCCCCTTCCTGTTTGTGTGTCCCTGGGCTGGGTTCATGCCAGCACTGGGGTGCAGAGGGGCCTGGCCACACCCCAGCTGTGTGGTCATGAGCCAGCCGTGCCACTCCCTGGGCCCTGCGTGTTGGTGTGGGCAGAGTGAACCTTGCCAAACCGTGCTAGGTCCTCCCACTCCCGGTTCCCAGCGCAGGGTGTGTCCATAGCCTCCCACCCGGAGCACCTTTGCTCATGACTCTGAGGCTCCCCTGAACAGATTTGGGGTACAGTTTCTTGGGGCTGGGTGGGGTCTTGCCTCACAGAGGGAGGGGCCTGGCTTGCTTACTGCCCTGAGTTTGTGACCCCTGCCGAGCAGGCCACCTGCCCCCTCACAGACCCTCCCTGGTCCGCATGACAGCCCCTGCCCTGCTGGGAATCGGGCTGGGCTGGGCTGGGGCCACCTCGCCATTACTCATGGAAATGGCCCTGGGCAGGGTGGGGCTCTGCGGGCCCCGAGGTACCTGCCTTACCTTGGGAAGGGGCTCTACTGCTCTGGTCTTTGTGTCCTTCTATGTCACCCATCAGGACTCACCTTGGGGATGGAAAGGGAGGCTTGGGCGTGACAGGGAAGCCAAGGCTCGGTGAGCATGTGCTTGCTTGCCATGTTCTAGCTTCCAGGAAGGGAGCTGGCCCGAAAAACACACCTGGCCCCCATCCCATGCCCCCCAGTACCCACTAAAGTTATGACAGGTCTGGCGGGGCAGGGGTCCCCAGGGTGGGTGTGGGCAGAGGTGGGGACTTCAAATGTTTGGGGTGCAGCATAATAGGATCCTGTGGGCAGGCTGGTGCTGAGTGATGGGCAAGGTGGATCGGGGAGGGGGCAAGACCCATCTGGCCAAGGGTCACCCTGTGGGAGAAGCAGGGCTTCCCTTCTCACTTGGCGGGTGGTAGGGCCTGGGGGGGACCAGGGTGCTGAGCGCTGTCTCCTTGCCTAGGGTGGGCTTTACAGATGTGGAAACTGAACTTGTGGCTCTGCTGAGGGGCTCTAGGAAGC